>VCRD01003086.1:0-28161 GCA_006783055.1 Trinorchestia longiramus
ATTTTTCTTGTCTAAACTTGTTTCGCTACAAAAGTCATTTTTACTACTCACTGCCTCAAAACACTTCATTCAATTTATTTTGAAACTTTTTTGACGGTCACCTGGTTTTCATTATTTCTACAGTAGTCAATCACTTGCTACTTATTGTTTGACTTCTCATGCTCTGGCAGTCTCCATTTTCGCTGACTTAATGCCTTTGAATACTTTAAATGCCAACTTTGAAAATCATCTTCCATTGAGCTTATGAATTTTGGTTCGGTTGTACATTGTTCCTTAAGATTTTGTTTCTCTATTAGCTTCCCACCAATATGACGAATTAATACATTACTGAACTTATACATGATTTTCAATTAATACATTAATATTTTAATTAAGAATAACATTGAAGTTCCGTCCTATTTTATTACGTGTTCCTCGTTCACATCTTCCGATATCCACGCACTCTCACAGTAAAGCTTAGTTTTTACTTGACTTGACCACTTTTCCTACGAAGACGTGAAGTGCAATGAAGGTCCAGCGTGTTATTCTCTACCGCCCTTCTTCTCCATACTCTACGCTGATCTACACCGCCCGGCCTTCACTGCCCTCCTTTTGCTGGTCAGCCTGTTCCTCTCGGAGGACAAGAAGCCAACGAAACCTGCGACTTGCTCGCTTTCTGTCCGTTGTCATCACTGCTTTTGTCTTGGCTATGTGCACTGAAAAAGGTAAGATACTTTCTTGAGAATTTCGTCACCCAGCTAACTCGTCCTCAAAAAATTGAGGGGGCCTTATGGATGTCTTTTTTGTTTTTATTGCTACTTTTTCTGCTAGGCACTGAATAAGGTAAAGTCTTGTCTCAGGAATTTTGTCGTGTCACGTGGAACCCAAACAGACAAAAACATGGTTTATTTGTTTCATTTTTTTATCGACTCGTAGCAAGCCATTTACCTCGGAAATGGTCAGAAAGTAAGGGTTTTGTAGGCCATCAAATACCTTACAATGATCGTGATAAATTGTTTCAGAGGTTATACGATTGTTCTCCTATCCAGCATTTTACTGTATAATTCTTCAGTAATGCTTTGTTCACTGAAATATGGAGTCATCTCATTTCTAGTACATTGGGTGTCAGTGAGAATCAAATTCGGCGATAGAAAAGTATAAATTTGCGAGAAATTGCGTAGGGTAAAACTTCTTCATTATTTTTTGTTCTGTTAATAAACACGATTTTCGTCCAGATTGATGTATTTAAGTTCCTCGTTCCTTGAAAAAGTTTTCCTAGAAATATAGAAATCCAATAAAGTTTTAGAACGAGAATCTCATGAAATATGTTTCGTCTCATAGCTTTCAAGATTTTATTCAAACTTCTTAATTAGTAAAATCATTAAACATGTAAATTGAAGTATTGAACTAAAAAAAATAGGCTAGAATAACCTTTGCATTCATGCGCATTAGAGGTCTCGAAAATATATTTAAATTCGTTGTTCTAACAATATATTTTGAAAAGTTTAAAAACTGAGATTTTCAATAGTTTTTTCAGCATGATTAGCACATTTTTAAGTTCGAACTTTTGAAACTAGAAATGTCTAGATGACTGAATAGTCCTTAAGATTAGAATAAAATTTACGAGAACTATAATTCAGCGAATAAGATGAGCTTACATTACCAGCAAGCCTTAGCATACCGAAAAATAAGGAAACACAATGAATGCATAATCTAATGAGCTCTGTCTTACCACGAACACAATTTCTAAATTATTCTTCAATTATAATATATTTGGAAAACATTTCAAATTTGAAAATGGCTTTTGAGAAACGTATGAGGTAATGGTCTAATTAAAGCAATACACAATTCGGACAATTTCGATTAATTTGCTCTAAAAGGAAATGAGTTCTGTAGAGGGGCATGATGGACTGCATCCAGGATCGTGTAATTAGTTTCATCTCTTCATGTCATTCTTCATCGGCTCGTGTCTTCTGGGAAGAATGCTTTCAGAGCCACGCTTTAGTCACTGCACAATTCATGAGGAGCTCATAATCTCATTTTGTAGGCCCTAATAGGCTTGCCTAATTCTCGACTGACTTCCCGAGAGGAATTATGAACACGCCCTAATGGTTCCAGAAATGGCTGCTTCTCACGTGTAATGGCAATGTAGAAGTGTAGGCTGAAGGATCGAAGAAAAGGAAATAATTTAAGATTGAAGCAAAATGCTGGTTTGTGTGATATTAGCCACATGGATATTTTGTTTTACAAATAGCTACTGATAAAATATTTATTGTATTAGATTGGTGCAAAAGTTGTTGCCAATTTTGAAGAGAAGAATTAAAAATTATCTAAATTGATATTATGTCTAGTTCTATTGCTGATTTATAATATCATGACTAATTTAAACCTCTTTCTTTCAGACTATTAAGGAATCATTCATCTTTTGCTGCATTATTTGCACCTATGTTCAACCCAACTAAAGAACATATCAGACATGCTTTACTCTACAAGTTTTATAGAAGTTTCAGTGCAAGTGATGCAGCGCAAAACGTTCAAAAGGCATATGGGAATGATACTGTGAAGGAGAGAATTTGCAGATGGTGGTTCCCTCGTTTTCGTAAAGGAAATTTCAACTTAAAAGACGAGATTAGAGGTGGTCGCCCAAAAAACTTGATTTGTAGTTGTTGGAAGCCGCTGTTACGGAAAATTTGACAGTAACCTCGAGGGAACGCCAACTGTGGTACGCCAACTGGAACAAATGGGAAAGGTTTCAGTATTCGGAAAATGGGTTCCGTACGAACTGTCTCCTGAGAACCTATGCCAACGAATCTTTTCATTGATTGCAAGTTGATTGGGAACTTGATTGGGAGATTTTACCCCATCCAGCATATTCTCCCAACCTCGCTCCTTCTAATTATCACTTATTTCAAGGATTACAGAACCATTTAATGGTCATATGTTGACATCACGGGAAGAGATTAAAAATGAGTTAGATTCTTATTTTGCATCAAAACCTAAATAATTTTACAAACAAGACATATATAAACTCGTTGATAGATGGAATCAGGTCATAGAAGCCCAAGGATTTTATTGTTGTGAATAAACTCTTCAAAAATAACTATTTTTTATTCTCAAAGTTGAGCTCAGAAATCGGCAAAAACTTTTGCACAAACCTGATAATACAGTGAAGTAGAAGTACTGGCTGATTGATATGTTGTGGATCTCGCTTGTAGACTTTAATCTTCTAAGTTTTCCACAAATTTTCAATTGGATTCAGGTCGGGAGATTGACTGGGCCAATTGAGGACATCAATTTCATTATTTTTAATCCATTATTTAGTTAGTTTGCCAGTGTGATTGGGAACATTGTCTTTTTGAAACATGAACTTGCGACCGTATTCGAACGAAACTTTACATTGGTGAAGATTTGTATCAAAAAATTTCCAGTACATTTAACCATTCGTCCTACTTTTGAAAATTTCTAACTCACCAGTGCCACTTGATGAAAAATATCCCCATATCATGATGGAACCACCTCCGAACATCACTGTGGGGATGGTGTTCTGATTGTTATGAGCGGAGTCATTTTTACTCCAAAACCGCGTTACTCTGTTTCTTCCAAAGAGTTCTATTTTGGTTTCGTCTGACCGGATTACCATTACCCAAAACTCCCTGATTTTCTCTTTCTATGTTTCAACAAAATTCAAACAGGCTTTGACATGTTGGCGTTTCACTAATGACACTCTCCTTGGGGTTCTTTGAATCAACCTAGTACGATTTAAAACTCTATTAATGGTGTCCTTGCTTACTTCAATTCCAGCTCTTTTGATGTTGGTTTGAATTTTAGACTGGATAATAAAAGGGTATTTTTGTACTCCTCTGCTTATCTACCTTGAGTTGCTTTCGTTTAGCTTTCTTGGTCTACCAATTCTTGGAATGTTTGTAATTCCGTTATCCAACATTTTATACTTTCTGATGATGTTTCCTACCGTATTTTGTGATAGATCCATGTTTTTGGGTATTTTTTGATAACCTTTGTTTCTTTTGTGACGTTCAATAATTTTATTACGCATATCTCTGGATAATTCTTTAGTTTTAGCCATTTCTAAACTCTAATCTGCAGATTCTGGATCAAGAAGTCAAAAAACAAACGGAACTTCAGTGGTACCTTGAGATATGAATTTAATCTGTTCCATTATCTTATTCGTATGTCAAGTTATTGACGCGTAAAATCAATATTACCTATTTAAAATATAGGGAAACAGATTAATCCGTTTCATTCCTTCCAAAATCCCTCCAGAATCACTGTAAAATAGAGTTTTTAATAAATGATGAACCTATTATAATGACCAATTTTGAAAAAGTACACTTACCTTAAATAAATGCTACAAAATTTAACTTGGTTTAGCTTGTTTAGCTGCATTACGATCCTCTTCGTCATTACTCTTCGTAACCCTTTTTCGCATGAAGTGATCTAGCAAAATTTGTCTGTGACTCGTTTTCAAAATGTTATGAAAATGAGTAAGGCAAGTGTCATTAAAGAGGACAGCAGCACGACCAGCAGAAACTCTTTCTGGGTGTCTCTCTTCAATAAAATGGGAAAGTTCTTGCCACTTCACCAACATATTTTTAATTTCCCTCGTAGTGCTCACAACCGGACCTGGATCGCCCTCCTCATCGCTAGAGAACTGTTGCGAGATCTCCTTGTGTCGCAACATCTCATGCTTCTTTAACACTTCTGCTGTGAGCTCCTCTTGATGTTCTATTATGAGTTCATTTACATCAGTCTCATCTACCTCAAGCCCCATGGACTTGCCGAAAGAAACGATCTCATCCACCACAAGTGGTCAGGGTTCGGTTCGAGCCCTTCGAAGTGACGTTCGGGGATACAATCAGGCCAAAGTTTTTTCCACGCTGAATCCAGTGTTTTTCGAGTAACATTCCGCTATGCCTCATCAATAATTTTCAATCAAATCACGATAATGAAATGATCCTTCTAAAATTAACGGAGAGATATGTAGGTTCACGTTCCCGGTAAACTCAAAGTAGCAGTGACGAAAAAAATGTTCCGTATCTAAAAAAACTCGTATGTTGGGTAGAAATATTAACCGAATGACCATTCGTATGTTAAATAATTTGTAAGTTAGGACATTCGTATGTCAAGGCACCACTGTATTTTGTAAACAATCGTGCGCCTCGGTGTTTGGTCGGTGATAACAATTGTTCATTATTGGAACAAACACACACTTGTATGACTTTTAAATTTTGAACAGGAAAAGGGAAATAGTACTATGTATCCAGTACTTTTGCATACGGTCAGTTTTTTAATCAACGAAACAATTTCAACACTGACTTTAATTTTCCTTTCTATCTGCGATTAAAGATCATATATGAGATAATACTGATCAAATATCAGGAAAAATTGTGAATCCAAAGCAAAGTTACAACGAAAAATGTGATTTATCTAATACTTTTACGTGTCACTGTAGGTTCTCAGTGATGACTCCTTGCAATAGTACCAACCTATTTCAGTATGATTTTCTACTATGAATAGGAAAGAGAATTGTCACGCTAAGAATTATTGTGCCTGGTGCTTGTTCAGTTTAGAGAACGCAAGTTTCGTGAAATCATAACTCTCATAATTTTCTCATTCGCATTTTACTAAACTATCGTTTTCTTGAGTCAATAAATAAAATATACTAACCAAAATTTTTAAAGAGGTAGTGTCTACTGATCTTTCCATCTCGGTCTGAAATGATCGTTACCAACAATAAAGCTTCAGTACATGGAACCACAAGGTCAGCGAATTTTGAAAAGACACCTAATTTTAGTATAATAGTACGATAATCGTATTCCCTTCAGTAACGTGAAAGTACTTTTTTTAAAGTAAAATCATTGTGCATTTAATTTCAACGATGGATTCGAATATTCTGTATGTTACAGGTTTAGCCATACATGGCCCGGTTCTAATATACTGCGTGCTGCAGGTCCCGCAATACATGACCTGTTTTTTTCTTTGCACGTAACCTTACCATTTTCAAGTTTCCATCTGGTATTGAAATTCTTCTGAGCTCCTAAACTTGATGAATAAGTCTGTATTTTTATTTAAGTCGCATTCTAGCGATATTTTTCTTATCTTCATCTCCAGCAATATTTTTTCTTAGCATTTGAATTCTGCTACGGTTAGATAATTCAGAAGGAATTTTTCAAACTAGTCTTGTTGGTAACTGAGTATTAAAATGGTGTACAAAAATTATTCAACCTGGACAGGGTATTGACATGCTGGAATTCTCTATCTCGGGACGTGGTGTAGCAGAGTAATGCGTTCAACGATATAAAGAATAGCAGTGGCTGATGATTATACTAAATTGGATTGTCTCTCTCTGAATGTGCAATCTTTACTTTGGACCTCAAAGTCGTTGGTTTAATCCTTGGGGAAAAAATAGAACTTTTCACTAACTGAACTTATCCAGCAAATGCAAAGTCTTGGGCAAAATTAGAACAAACATCAAAAAGACTTTGTGAGCGACAGTTACCATCTCACGACACCAACTGCGTGAAGTAATGAGCTGCTGCTACATCCAAAAGTAATTTGAGTGGTTGAGAGTAATTTTCGATTGCATTAGACTTAAAAAATATGCTCACAACAGCAGTTGTTCAACATATAAATAGTAATCAGCGATGTAAGCTAGTTCATCAACTTGTTTTTTACTTTGAACAACTGCTATAGTAAATTGTTTGAAGTAATCTGTGTTTAATGGAATCAATTTAACTCCTTCAGCCACAGTGCGTGAGGCCAATTCCTTCAGTTGTTTGTGTTCCAATCTAAATGTCCTCACAAGGCCACGGCAGCTCAGCCCAACCCTCCCAGGCAATTCAAACAACCCAATACTGCAAATGAATTTCCTCCTTGGGCTACATTGGGGACCAGTGCTAAGTTCAATCACATGGTTTAGGTTAGAGCGTTACTAACTTCCTTGAGCTCGGTGTTTCTGACTGCAAGAATCTTTAACTTCCCTAAAGTCTGGATGTTTTATTCCTTCTAGCATTTATTCCTGGATCCATCTGTGTCACCCGAAAAACTGAGTTATCTGCCTCAGTCACACTAATTTTGTAATTACTGAAGAGTTTATACTACCTGAATAGGAATTCTGAAACTGAACATCTAGTGATCATAAAAATTTTGAAGTTCTATCTAGTTACAGAGATTATGATGCAAACTTCTCAGTAACAGCCTGTGTATAAGACTTTTCCTTTTGAAAAACACTGTGGGCCGAATGGATGTCGTCCAGCGTGTAGCGGGGACTTAGTGGTCCTTAAAAGTGACATTTTTTTAGTCCTATCAACGTGAACTTGATTGTGCGATTTTGTAACAGATTTAGAGTCAGTGTTAGATGGGTCTTATTTTCTCTACACTGTCATTCTGTCGAAAAATTTGGCTTCCACTGTAGTGGAGTGATTAAGTGACCTGTGATTGTGCTGTTAGGTCGCTGGTTTAGAGGGTTTGAAGCCCCACACAGCCGTAAAATTTTCTCTGCTTGTGAAGCATAGACCAAGTAAACAGACAGACAGACTTGACTTAGACTAACAATTTGTTCAAACTTCCAAATCATATTCGGAAGTTTGAACAAATAGTCAGTCTAAGTCAAGTCTGTCTGTCTGTTTACTTGGTCCATGCTTCACAAGCAGAGAAAATTTTACCCTATGTCCCTATGAACTTCTACCTCACGTCACAAGAAGGACGAGAACAGTCAGTGGAAGCATGAACACTAGTCTTAACATCTTAGCATAATGAGTTGAAAAACATTGTATACTTCATGTTTACCTAAATGGGATGAAGTTTGTTATTTTCTTTCATGTAGAAGTAATCACCGCATCATCCAGTCTACCTTGTGTTTGATCTCTATCGATTCTATGCACAGTTGTTCGGTATTCGTTTTCACAGTTCGTAGAGATTTACCTATCTACGATAAATGGCTCTTTGAGTGCATTGTTATCAGTCTCGTAAACCATTAACTATCGTACACCTACTTTAGGAGTTTTTTCATTCTTATTTTTGAAGTTGAATATATAGAACAAATATTTAAATTTATTATATCTCTAAAACTAAAAGTTTTATTGGTACAGTGAACTTTTCTTATATATGATTCAAAATTATCGAGTTTAAAAAAATAGAATATTTAAGATTAGGGTTTCATTTCTCTTCTTTTTGATGAGCTATCTAAATCCTAGTAAAGATATGAATAATCGTTCAGGGCTAATTTACTTGGTCATGATACTGCAACGAACTTCAACTATAACATTGTTTACTGTGCATTGTAGTATACACTGTTCCTCACGTCACCAGATGCTACTAGTTCTCCCAGAAGTTACGATAGTAGACATATGGTGGCACTCGAGTCAGTTTAATAGTAAACAAATTGCCCCAGTTAAGTCAGAGCAGTTGGCGCCCTGCCCAGGTGGGTGCGAGGGCAGCTTTACAGCAGGGCTACCAGGCTCCTGCCGTCGTCTTCAGTTGGTGCTGAATGCGTCTTGCAGCTCTGTCTTCAGGCTCCAGCCGCTTAACACGTTGACTCCGATTGCCTGATTGGTGTAAAACTTCACTTTGTACGCATGGTCACTAGAAGGATCTGAAAAAATTACAGAACCTAACCTAAGTGGTACACATACGGACCACTTCGGAGTCAACGTGTTAAATATCAACTTTGCTTGCTAAACTATCTTTAAATTGCGGCTCTCGGTCCTCAGGGATATAAAACATTAAAAGTACGAGAGGGTATGAAAAAGTTCACAGTTTTTCAAAAAATAATTTTTTTATATGTTTGTTTATCAATTAATTTTCAAATTTAGTTGCAGCTTTTGGTGATGATTTTTGCCAAGAAATGCTTCTCATCGTCTTTAATTTTGTTCAATGTCGTCTCGGACAGATCACTTCGAAAACTCGAGTGATCAGGGCGCAGCCAGTTTGGGACACAACATGCCGAAAGTTTGCTTAGTGCTAAATTATCCTGTCGAATAGAATTTTCCAAGCCATGTGAAATGTATAGCGGCATAGCTAACTGATTAACTGATATTCTTAGATATTCTCCATCTAAATTTTGAGCAGCCTCAACGTTTTGATCATTTTTGATGTTCCTGGTCTTCCATGTGATGGTCGTCTTCAAAATCGTTTCTCCTTTCTTTGAATCCGTGACTCTCCTTGAGGATTACAGTTTTCTTTGAAGCAGTAGTACTGTCAATTTTTTATTAAGCCTCCATAATTTGCGTCTCTTTCCATTCGAATACACCCAAAAATTTGATATTCGATGTTATCTCGAAATAGCCATTGATAACCTGATTTAGTAATTGCTGCGATAAAATTCTGCAAACTTTTTGATCCCTCTTCGTTTATCATGCTATTTATTTCATTATCAGGGATGCTATGATGCTTTTTTTGATGCTATGTCTTGGGGGAAGAGCGTCTTCTTTGGCTGATTTACTTCAATTATGATAATTTGAATTAGATTATCATTCAGTTATAAATAATTATATTAAATCATATCCATGAATGGAGTGAATAGAAAGTAGGATTAAAAGTACTAATGATTGATGCTATGTCACGCAACTCCGCAATATTTTCACTAATAAATCATGGTTTTACGTTTTGATTCCATTTAATTCAGTTTCATCCTGTTTGCCATCTTGGGAGCAAACATTTTCAATGTTCTATGCTAAGGAGTTGTCCGATGATAATTGTACATGAGTGAACTTCTGTATTATGAATTTATTTTACTAAAACGAATTTTTGAGAATCCCAACAATCTTATTGGGCACATTAGTTTTTTTCGTTCACGATGTAGAAAGTAACAGAATTGATGTATCCGAAAAAAAGTATTTCAAACTTTTCCTCGACATTTCGGTCAAAAGGATTTGAATCGGGGTACAACATTTTGTAAAAATATTGCTGACTTTCATTTAGGAACAAACAAACCTTAGAAACATTTTTACCTCACACTGTACTTCTTCATTAGTAGTAAGGAAATAAGATAGTGCGAACTCTTAACGAAAACTCATAAGATTTCGTTTTGTTTTCTATCCCCGCATCGTGTGATGCACTAGCATAAAGATAAACCTCACTGTACATCGTGAAAAATTTCGTCCGAATTAGCGCTTTTGGCATGCTTTTAGATAGCAATGGATGAAATCTTGGCCTCTGCAGCTATTGCGACGCCGCGTAAAGTGCGGACGCTCGTTAGTCGTTCCTCCGATTCCGAGTAAAGAATTACAGAGCTGGCTCCAAGAATCCATAGCAAATTTGAAGACAAATTGCAATCGAGATAAAACCTGCCTCAAGGAAAAGCATTTGAGTTTTTCTACTGTTAAAATGGATGGCAATTTAGAAATTTCTGTGAAACAGCTGCGTAGTCATGCCTCGATCTGCAGGAGTGCGATGGAAATGCATAAAATCGTGTAACTTAGAGATGCATGATGTATGCGTTAAGCAGGTAATATTAATTGTCATGCCTGTACCATTTGTTTTACAGGTCACATTGTGATCCGCAGCAAGCTAAAACTCATAGCATTGGCCTTTTTTGGCCCCTAACTTCACTGTACTTTATTATTACGCGGTCTTAAGCTCATTTTAGTGACTGTTAAACGCATTTTTCGTTCATGTTAAAAGCACTCTACATATATGATTTCTCTTGAACAAATAGAAGTTGAAGAGTGTGGCTCTTTAAATAATTTGAAGACAAGTGGCTTGCCTAAATGAGTCACGTAAAAAAATGTCTACATTGCATCTAAGTACATCAGTACTACTAAGGCAGCAGCCCATTAAATATTTTGGCAATCTTGTTCAAAAACGATGAATAGAACTGACCGTTCTATTCTTGATGTAACTTTGCATTTTATCAAGACTTGAACTAGGGATTCTACAGGATGTCCCCAAAAAATGTATGCATTTTTAAAAGGCTATAGTTTGAATACTCTTGCCATTCAGAATGTACATAAGGTAGGTAACAACGTATTCTGAATACAAATCAAATTTTAGATTTTGTTCATTTGAATGAGATCCATCTCAGGCTCCTAGTACCAGTAGTATTCAAACTACAGCCTTATAAAAATGTATACTTTTTTGGCGTACCCTGTTTCATGAATTCATCTGGTCATTCTATCATAGTAGGTTACTCAAATGGGTATTCTTTTGCTTATTCTACGGAGAATCAAAAGATTGATTGTGCTTTTGTCTGTTTTCTAATACTAACACTTTGCAAGTCCTGGAATATTCTTCGTCCCTGGATGAAAGATTATGTATCTTGTGAGTAATTTGTTCAAGTGTGTCATAGATAATCGTTATCACTACTTTTTTCTACAATTTCCTATGAGAAATGTTTAGTGCCGTGTTCAGACGTGTATACTTTTGCGCCGTCAAAAGCTTATATACTCTTCCTTTAGAGATCGGCTCTGAAAAAGGCCCTGCAGAATAGTTCTGAAAGCCTTATTTTGGACGCACTTATTTAATAGCTTGAAAAAGCACAATTTCACAATTCATTGCCGAGTTGGATGGTGCAAGGACAGATGTAACACACAACTGGTTTTCATACCACTTCGATCTTCAGATTGGTTGGTCATGCTCGGGCACAATCGCTCTCTACTATCCCTACTAAAAAAACATGAATTATTTAAAATGACATCTGCAACGCGCATCCACAGGATCCAAAACTAGATGGCATTTTTAAAGAAATTCATCAGGGACAGCACGCTGAATTTTCTATCAACTTGGAACATGCGTTCGTCTCGTCTCTAGAAACATGGGCTGTTCTCCTCGTGATTACGATGATCGTGCGACAAAATTTGTAAAAGATTTATTTTAGACACCACAAGGGCACGAGAGAGCGAGCGGAAATGCTTCTGGGATCAGCCTGGAGCGAAATTAGCGATTTCTTGCTCCGTTCCTGAAAAGTCTGCCGGAAACTTGGCGAGGATTGTTTTTTACCGTCTCAGATTTGTTTCGGGATTTCATCCGGATTATTTACAGGGCATCTTTTTTGATTATTATCGAGGCAGATAGAAAGATTAAATCTGGATTGCGAAGACTGTGTTATAAAACAGTCTTAACTTGCATTCATTCTTGATGTGCAAAAATTACAATTGGGATTATGGCGGAAGTAGCCATTACGAGAGGCTATCATTTCAAATTACTGGCAGAAAAAAGGCTTTAAAGATTTCTTGCTTCGTCAGTCGAGTTGGTCCTTCATGTTAAGCATGCCACACTTTGAAGCATTTCCTATTCGCATTTGTGAAGAAGCGTTAACTTTGCTAGGTATCGAAACACCATATTTTAAACAAAATTATCGCATACCACAGAGGAAATTTTTCTTTTAAGAACGATTTATTTGTAGTGATGTTCTTTATTGTGACCATTTCCGTTCGAAGTATATTTTGCAACATGTATTAATATTGTAGGTGTTATGAAAAATCACTATGTTTTCTCTTACAGGGTGACCACAAAAAAATGTTCCGGTTTTTGAATGACTATGACTCATTAACTAGTGTAAATATAAGTATGAAACGAGAACCATCTGAAGAAGAAGATTCTAAAATTTTATTTAATTACATTTTACATTCAAAATGTCCATCTTCATAATGAGTATATTTGTTAATACGGCGAACAAAATTTGCAATAACAGCACATCTACGGAGACAATAATTTACCGCAGTCTCTTTAACTGCTGGTATGGAAGAAGGTTTGACTTGACAAACGGTTCGTTCAACAAAGTTCTACAAAAAAAATCTAAAGGTGACAGGTTGGGAGATTTAGTGGCACATGGAAAATCAGAATGAAAATTAGTAATCTTTCGCGACTGTAATTGTTTCTCGTTGTCGTCAACTAGTTTCTAATGTGACGAATTTAAAAAATATTACATGTTAACTATACCTTCAGGTTAGATCTGACACTCATCACTAAAAATTATATTTTCAACATATAACTGATTTACAGAACACAATTCATTGATTGTTGCACAAACCAGTAATATTCACCTTTTATCCTCATGATAGAGCATCTGATGGCATTGTAATTTATCTACTTATATAATACACACTATGTATATATGTACATCAATCTCTCTCTCTCTTTATTGCTCTATCCGTGTGTGTTTGTACCATTTCTTTGAATGCTTTACTGAAGAGAAATTATTGAACTGATATCAGAACGGGTATACATGTTCATAAACATTGTATTGTGGTTACCAAAGACGCCTGATTACCATGAAATACGCCATTTTTTCCGGTTATTAGCTTTGGTCTCCTACCAACCATGTTATTGGTAGATAAGATACAGATTGGAAGTTCTGTATATATTCATGAAAAATATTTATTTAAAACACGATACTTTGTCATATATCTTAAATACCATTGTTTTTATAATAATTTCAAATTAGCCAAATATAATCAAACTTATATCACAATTAAGAATCGAAAAATCCTTAATTTTATCACTTTAAACCGTAGAATTGCCAAAGGAGCTAACAAGTGTACTTATAATTGACAGTGTATTAACATCCTTGTTTCTCTATATCTATTTCTCGATCTGTGTGTCAGTCTCATTTCGTCCTATCTATTAAAGAATCTATTAATGAAAAAAATTATTGAACTGAAAAAACAACGGATACAAAAACGGCCAGATTACTACAAAATAAACCATATTTCCCGTTATTAGCCTTGTTCTCCTTCATGGCCATATTTTCGGTACATAAGACAGAATGGAAGTTCTATATACAGGGTGTCTCAAAAAACTGTACTCACACTTTAACTGTCACTAACATGCTGCATTTTTGTGTTGCAGGCCTTTTTTGTTTTGAGCATTTGCGAACATGATTCTTCAATTACATTTGTCTTCTGTATTCGAAGATGTTCCATTTTACTCTATGTTCATATATAAAGGTTCTCTCGTCATTCAAAGTGCGAGTACATTTTTTTGAGACACCGTGTATATATTCATGAAAAATCTTAGGTTCTGATAGCACGCCGGATAAAACTGAAAAATGTACTTTATTTCATAAATTCTTAACCACGGGTACTATCTTGGTCATGTTATAGGTAGATAAAATATAAAATAAAAATTCTGTATATCAGAATGGATATATCGATTTTATACGGAATGGAATGGATATATAAATCTTTTAACGCACATTAAATCGTCGTGTGTCTTTAATACATTCGTCTATATAAGTATTTCAAATTAGTCATATATAAACTGTGAAATTTCCACGGGAACTATCTAGCAGTATAGATAATGTGATGTAGAACATAGATATGATATACTGCATATTCGAACGGGCTGTTGCTTCATAGAAAATTTCATGTTAAAATAAATAAATAGGTAAATATGCGCACTTGAACACAATTTAAGTAATTTGAAAAACTTGGAAGGTCATTCGCTCTCCTAGGTAGTTAGTTTTAATGCTTTAGCAGTTGACATTGTTCACTGAATATCGATTAGAAAACTAAGTCTAGTCTAGTATTGCTGGGTACTTGTACATGTGTTGATTGGGTAATCACGGACTCTGAGGATGACTGGGTACGTCTTACATTACTTCTATATCTCTCGATCACCTAAAGAGCCAGATGAAAAAATTTCTTGAATCAACTCACTTTGAAACGGAATTATTGTTGCTTGATACGAGTAAAATTCTATAACGAAGCAAAAACCTACTCTCAGCAACATTAACTCCACATTAACTTGCACATCATCTGTAAAGCGAAAGCTACACAGTCTGATAACTTAGATGTACCTCTTGTCTGCACAATTATTCTCTTGGAGACGTCTAACAACCCAGCATTGAGGCGGTTCAAAGAAAGGCACTTTCTTGACAGCTGAATGGGCTTTTGACTGGCGACGTCCTCACGTCTCAATGGCTGCAGCTAAATTTCAATTCAGGCAATGAATTTTCCCTCGAATAGAAGAACTTTTCTTCAAATGAATTAGCTTGTAAATGGCGAGGCTGATTACTAAAGCCCTACCATTTTTGACGGAGAGTGCTTTAGTTTTCAATAAAATTTTTAGGACAACTGCAAGACGACTGGAATAAAAAATTAATCATCATAAAACTCAGATTAATCTTCATGAGAATGCTACTAGGTTTTCAATTGCTTTTTGTATGGTGGTGGGAGTCCATCAACATGCAGGACTGATTAGATTAAAGAAATGAGAAATAGTGTAATTGTATATACATCGTACTTTATGGGAAGGATGCACATTCCTGCTTGGTCGTGTTGCATACAAACTTCTAGGACCAGAAAATCTTTCCTTAAAGTCTGAAATAAGAACAAAAATGTTTCTGGATAGAACAAACATCATCTGTTCAAACTGAATACTAATTTGAAACACAATAATATATCTATTGCTAACATGTACTCAGACGTTCCTATTCCAAACCGAGAATGGAAAAATACCGGGATGAAATATTTCTTACTTATAAACGAAAAAAATAGCTTCCCAGTGCTCAGGAATTAACAGGTTGACTGCATGTTGGTATGTTATTTGAGTTTTAATTTGAACAACTGTGGTCAACGTGTTGAGCAACTTTTGCGTGAATGCCAGCCTCAGCCATTTCCTGAATTTCTTTTAATAATGAATTAAGTCTAGCTCAGTTCTGAAGAGCCAAACTTACTTGCTTTGATGATACTGTCTGTAAGACTTACTCTCTTCATCAGTTGAAGACTACTAATGTTTGTGATATTTACGTAATAATCATTTTTGTACTACGGTGAAAATATTCATTTTTGCACAGATAGTAACATTTGTTGTACAATTTCTTAGCATGAAGCGTTTTCGCTTTTAGATGAAAAAAAATATTCACGTGAGTCCAATGATACTCTTTCCTATAGCCTGAAAATAAAATAAAGTCGCCTGCGTGTTATATTATATTTTATACTCATTACGATTAAATTAATTTAAAGCTTCATCTACGCGAACAGAAAATAATTAAGAAAGTTATGCGTATAAATAGGTGACAGATTCAAGAAATAATCTTGATGGGCATAAAATACGTTTCACAGGGAAATGCCCTCGTGTGTATTGTATTGATAACAGACACGGATTTCTCTACGAACTCTTTTCTCAACTTTTCAGAAGTATTAACCAGCGGGGATAAAAACCAAAGAAAGAAAGTTAATAGCTCTTCGAATTCATTATTTGATGAATTTTGAACATCTATATTACGTTCTGCCAGGAGAAAGTTGAGCTCAGTGGTGCCTATGACTTCAGTGACTAGTTTTTAAAAACTGTTGAACAAACGCCAGAGATGACTACGGGAAAGGATGTTGATATTTGCCAAGAAACGTGATGAAAGATTTGGGATGGGAAGTTGAAAAGCTTTGTTGTACACTGGTAAATACTACCTCGTCGTAACTTATGTGTCATCAAGGAAAATCTGTGCAATTCATAGGTCGTTAAGCCATACTAAAAGAAAAATATTTTCTAGTGCTTCTCTCGCATTTACTTTTATTCCCAGTTCAAAGGATAAAACTGGAAATGTCGAACAGGAGTCGGAAAAAATTATCTATGTTGATTAAGCTCGTAATGAAGAAATTGTGACGAGGAAGAATTTCTGACACGTCGACCGTCCTGCTAAGTCTGTTCAATAATCCCTCAGTTGTTTTAATGTTCCATCGAAGACGCTGAATCACTAAACGACATTTGCATACAGAATAGTGCTGACTACTCTTACGTGTTGTGTCAGTAGTCCTGTTAGCTTCATGAATGATGATTAATACGGATCTGAAATTTTCACCCATTGACATGACTCGTGTGACTAACTCTACGAAAAGAGAATAAGTTTTAATTTGAAAAATGAATGAATCATTGAATCACATTTACAATGTTGACTTTTCTTCATATATATGAACAATTAGGGGCCTACATTGTTGTTCCATTCATAAATATCTTAATTTTTATTTACTTTCAATTGACAACACTTATTTGAAGGAATTTAATCAAAGGCAAAAAGCTAGCAACACGAAATAATGTAAAAAATGTACCCACTAATGTCACACTAAAAACACCATAATTTTATTTTTTTCAATGCCTCTCACAGCGGGAAAACACTGTAATATAAATGATCATTAATAAACTCGTTAATGTATTCTTTTGCTATATAGACCTATATTATAATTTAATTCCTAGGCTTAAATAAGTTTGTACAGAAATAAAACTGCCTATGTATTTATAAATAATGTTATACATAAATTATTCATTATGATTCAGACCACAGCACCAATCATTAGTAAATATAAGTATATGTGTATATTTAATTGAAGTAACGTAAATAATATGATATAAAAGATGTCATCCGTAAATGGTTTATCATGGACCAGAGTTTGGCACCAATGATATGTAAATGTATGTCATGTCATGTAAACATACGAGGGTTGTTCTTTCAACCTCCGATGGCTATAAAAAAGGCAAACTTATGTAACATAATAATCTTATTACCTGAAGTAATGCGAGGTTCTACTTATTTCTTCACATAGTCGCCAAAACTGATACAAACTGATAGCTGATGTACAAACAATTGAAAATGGCCGCTGCTATCAATTCTCACACCAAATGTCAGTTATAAAGTGTAATCCTTTTTTTGCAAGTAGAACGACGTAGTGCTGCTGACAGCCGTTGCAGAACTAGCAAAATGCACAGTAACAACTTTATAAGTTACGGGTGAGTGATGGCGAACTTGCGCCCTTATTACAGTACTTTTGGCAACAAAATTATCTTAAAATTATTATCTTAAAATTGCCCGTCGGAGGTTGAAAAAAACGGCCTTCATATATAAATGATGTAACATAATTGGTCATGTTTCAATAGTTCATTATGGTTCAGTGCATGGCACCAATTAATTTACGTGCGATTCGTTTCGCACAGACAAAAACTAGCTCTTTTAGTTTCTTTGTGTAGTACATTAGAGATGCTTCTATTGGGTGTTGGTCGTCCTTTTGGTGCTAGCTCATACATACAAAGTACAGCAACATACACTACGTGTATACTATATTCTAGTAATATATGCATATCATCAATATGAAGCTGAAGTAAAGTTGTTTGTTATTACTGGTTTGAATACAACGTAAAACAGAGAACGAGGAATGAGTGAATGAACAGTAGAATGAATGCAGTTTTAACTTCAATTATTTAACGTAAAGCATGAATATTTATTCGGTAAGCACACGTATTATCTATGCCAGGCTTAATTTGTTCTACGACTGTAGTTTCGAACGAACGCTTTCAAATTTTCTCAATTTTAGCGCATCACATGCGCTAAAATTGAGCAGATTAATAACAATTTTGTGAAAGGAATTAAAAGTTCCAAGTGAACCCTCCTCGTTGATATCATTACCACGTCCAATGGAGCAACAGTTGAAAGCCACGATTCCTGTTATCAGCTTGACGTGGCATTGCTCTGCGTTATTAATAAATAGCATTTAAATTAATCTGTTGCTGTAGGAGCAAATTTAATTTTTCTTTAAATAATGGATATTTCTGACCAGGTACTATGTACTAAATAAATAGGGTTGATGATGCTGTATTTGAAGTACGATATGGTAAGGAGTACTACGGTAATTGTAGAATTTTTGGAATGATAATTCGTATGAACATACGTATACTCCAGTACTCGTACTAAAGTTTTTCTTGCTATTGTAAGTTATTTCCAGGTGTGTACACATTGTGTTTACGTAACAAACGAGTCAAAATGTTTTAACCATTTCTGATTTTTTTGCGAGCTTGACAATAAATAATGATACAATATACGCCTTATTCTTCTAGTAGACTGTCTCGTCTTCGATTGCAACTCTGTACGGGAAAACTAAGTGGCGTGAATTGAATTCCAAAAGAAATGAAAAATTGGAAGCTAGTATAATAAAAGAATGAAGTATATACTCTTCTAGCTGATGTAGATGGTTTTTAATAATGTTCGTGTTATATTTGATGCTTAACAAGTCTCAAATTTCATATATTTTTAGTCTCTTAACTTTCCTTCTATTCAATAACTTTCTCTCCTTAACTTTTCGTCCTAGACTCTACCCCAAGCAGGACAAACCCATGCTCTGTAAAGCTGCACAGCAGTTCACGAAAGTTTAGATTTTTACCGCTCAGCCAAAAAACTTCATGCCAAATTTAGTTTTACTGGGAATATTATTGATTCCATTATGTTACTATCATTTACGATCACTAAGTTAGAGTTCAAATGAACTATAATCACTGCATTTTGTTGTACGTTTTAAATACGACACTGCGTTAGGTTCTGCATTGCAGGAGTAGGTGGCACTAAACTTTGCAAAAACAGAACTTGGCGCGTTATCGCACCATGAATGCCTGGTGTGGCAGTCAAAAGTTAATTGAATTGTAAGCAACGACGGTGCAAATAAGCTATCTCAAAAAAAACTACAAAAACCGTTGCAAATCGAGCTTTTTATGAAAACTATAGAGGCAAACTTCGTACAGCAGGAGGAAAGATTTAATTTTGCGTGTGTTCTGTGCATATAAAATCATCAAAGAATGTTATATACTGCAGATGATGACCCCCGCCCACGCCATCAGCAAAAAGGCAAAATTTCCATTTAAAAAATAAAATCCAAGTCTAACTCATTTCGAATCAACGGCTTTGATCGCAGCTCCTTAATTAATTGAATTCTTATTCTGCGCCCAATTTTTCCATGGTATATTTTTTTACTTACGTTTTTACTTTGTAGTGTTTCATGTAAGATGCTTGGAGGTGCTTTTTAGTTGTCCTTCGTAATATGTTTAACGTTGTTAGCCTGGAAAAATGATAAATAAAACTAAAACGATGATGATATGAGAAAAATATTCAGCTTAATCTTTCATTCGGTAGTCTTACTCCACCTAGCCTTACCTAACGTTATTTAATTTAACTTAACTTAAGTTGTGCTAACTTGATCCATAATGCATCGAGAGAACCATATGAAGTGAACTTGCAAAGCCACGGAAATCCTAATAATTATAGGCAAATCGTTAATTAACACATCTGGGAGCAGCAAACTAGCACGGGTCGGTGGATATCCCGAGACCAAAGTGCGGCACAGCGAAGCCTTGAGCTGCAACATGCCAAAACGCTGCTGACGATAATAATGGTAGTAGAGAAAAATAAAAATGAAAATCACATGGTATGTACTTAACTTCATATTGAATTATTTTCTCTCTACGTGAAAATACTGATCACTGCATATTGCCTGAATCACATTTTCCACCATTTTCGGTGAAAGTCCACGTTACTGTAACTCTAGCATTGAGAAAGCGAAGCTACTTTAATAAACCTTACAAAAATATAAAAGTTTAAGGAGATATTTATATCAGTATGTCTCCATGATGCAATAACGTGACTCTTTCAGATACAAAAGTATCCTTATGAATACCCAGTACTTTCAGATTCGTCTCAGAGCACACAGGACATTCTCAGGATAGCGTGAAATTTTCTTTGACCCCGAGAAACCACATGTATTCAGGCCCAGTTTCTCTTCAATAACGGTTCATCTCCAGCAAATAATTTATTCACTGAATAGATTTGCCAACATATTCACAGTTTTATTTTAGCATATTGTTTCATACAGGAGGAATTACATGATAAATCCCTTCAACTAGACTATGTTCCCATTTTTCAGCAGGTATAAAAAATTAATAGAATGTCTCTTTCGAGCGTACGGGTGACTCAAAATATCCTCAGAATGTATGGAACATTGGCCCGCGTTAAAAGTTTAAAAAGTAAACCATGGAGCATGAAATTGGATACTTATTTTCAATGAATCTTTTTCTGTGGAGCGCATATTCATGACAAGCAGGGTAGGTGCAGGGTAGGTAGCGCAGGGCTAACCCAATCAAGTTTCTCGTTACCACATGAAAGCGGGCGCGGCAGTCCAGCATTACCGCATTTTGGCAGCGGTAGCAGCACGGCCTGCCAGTACTTAGTGATCCATTGCTACCAGTAATTACTTATCACTTTATTTCCGTGCTCGCACTGTTCAATTCTTGCGAACGAAGTTTTGCCACGGGCAGTATAGGTACACTTGAGATAAGGCTCTAACAATTTGAGATTTATTATATCTTTTTACTTCAATCGCCTGATACGCGAATGCTATTCTTTAAGACGGTACTCGTTACTTTAAAACATCGTGTTTTTCACGGGAAAAATTTCAGTTAGCAAATTGACAGATTGTTATCTCCAACATAATGTTTCACTACGTGTATTTTTTTACTTCTTGAAAAGTCTATGTTATGTTTAAAAATCCCCTCACTTATATCGTGAAATGACATCTTGTAGTTAATGGAAAACAGGTTGAAAATAAAGATGCTCCCACTTGGCGGAAACTGCTGGTCTATAGTCCGAAACATATTCCTGAAACCATTTTGGATATTACTTGTTTGTTTTATGAGTTAAATTTATATATTTTTCTTTACTCTGACCTGAACAAAACCATATCTTACGGAATATACAGGAGTTGAACAAAAATATGGAAACATGAAAAAACACGTTCCCTTGCCAAATAAGTCGTAAGAAAACCGTACTGATGTAAAAGAGCTTGCACTGTTCTCGGAATGAATGAAAACATTTCCTGTATGCATGCCAAAGGAACCTTGTACTATTCTTCATGCAAAACGGTGGCAAGTTGAGATAACGATGATGGTGGTGGATAGGAACCACGTACTTTCCTCTCCAATGTAGACCACAAAGGTTCAATAATACTGAGGTTTGGTGACTGTGGTGGCCAAAGAAGATATAAAACATCATGTTTGTATTCAGAAAACCAGTCCTGGATGACGTGAGCTGTGGAAACAGGGCCTTTGTCGTCTTGGTAGACACCATAAACCATTGGAGAACTATGTTTGTATCATGGGATGAACTTGAACAGCCGAAATGGTCATCTAATTCTTAGCGGTAATACACCCGTGCAAATTTATCAAGGGACCCGCGATATGACTGCCCAAAGCATTTCAGAGACCCCTGTCATGTTTCATTCTTAGCAACAAGCAGTTTATATTATAGGCTTCAGATGGCGTTCCAAGAAGACATAAACGCGGCCAGAAGTGCGAAACAGCATGAGAGAAGACTCATCCAACCATATTACTATTTTCCACTGCTTATAGTCCAGGCTTTATGACCTATGCATCACTTTCTCATGTTACGAGCATTTTCCTCATCACGGTTTTTGAATTACAGTTCGGCTAGAAATGCCATCCTTGTCGAGTTCCCTTCTTATTGTTTCTGGTACTTACAGGGTTTGAGAGCACGAAATTCATTTCAGCAGCAACTTTTGCAGCTTTGGTCTTGTTCTTTTTCTATACAATCCTCCTTAATGATCGTCTGTCACAATCACTCAATACACACTTTTGTCTGCCCTGTGATTTAACAGGTGATGTATTTCCACATTTCAAATATGCAGAATAAATCTTTGATACAATATCTCTTGAAACATTAAACACTTTAGCTACCTTACTTACGGAAGCATCCACCATACACTCTCCAACAAGTTGTCTACGTTCGAAGTCTGTTAGCTTTGACATGATGCAATTACAACTTCACATAACTGTCCCCTGCCAACGAATGACTTGCACAGCCAATTTACAGCGTAGTATAGGAGGTGTCAGTAGACGAGAACACCAGTGCTACCTACACATTTCACCCCAAAAAATTATTTTCAACCATGCATTTCACGAGGTGTTTCCATATTTTGTCCCACCTCTGCATGTCCCTTTGATGAACCATAAACTAAGACTGCCATTATCGTACGTTATTGGTTTTAAATGTGTGTAATTTTATCCATGTGTTCGTTTAGTAACCTGTCCTACTGCTGTCCTATTGCTCCGCTTCAAAGTGGATTATTTTCATGCATTCGATTTTTACTACGAGTTATTCATTCATTTAATAAGTAATTGCGTTTAGTTTCAGTGTTAAATTTAGTCAAAAGAGATCAAGTTATTATATGACTCACTAATACAGTAGTTCCTCAATGGAAAGCTATTTTGTTAAATATATATATGTTCAAAAGTACATATATAACTTTGAATTGATAATCTTGAAGACATTTCTGTGAATGACTAGGTACAGATGGATGTAATTTTACTTTTGTACTTTAATACGTTTCTTCTCGCTTGGGATACATTTTCAAAACATTCTTGCAGAAATGAAACCGACAATTTTTTTCACCTAGAAAAAGAAAAAGAAAATTTTAAATAGAATCTTTACTTGACAAACAACGGTAGAATATGTAACCTCCACAAAGCATTCCAACGGAATGAAGTGCCTAGTTTGAATGAAGTCTAGCCTCGGCGTTAATATACTGTAGAATTTTATGTTCCTGTAAACATTTTTTTCGGTCTTTAAATTTATGTTGATTTGCTTCTCAGTTTTTCCTTTACATGGAGAATGTGGTGCTTGACAGAGAATAAAAGATTTCAAAAATTCTTCATATATTTTGAGTTTTCTATATTCAAAATATCGATGACACTCAGTATCATTGAACCTCGTTACTTCTCGTGATCGAAAACTTTCAAACTCTCTGATCAATTTTCGCTTACGTAAAGATTCAATTCTTTTGAATAATCAATTTTACCTATAATAACCATCGTCATTTCCATTTCATTTCGAGCGAACAATTAGTTAATGCCTTAATACGATAATATTCGCTCTTTTCTTAATACTAATTTATTGCACTGTCACATGGTTTTTAATGATGATGATTGTAAAATTGTCAAAATGTGAAAACCTCAGGTAGATGTTATTTTTGAGTAAAAGTGTCGTAAAAATGGCCTGGGATTATGAGCTTTTCTCCGGAAACTTGCACCGTTTACTGATAAAAAAACAACACCAAAAATGGGGCAAGTTGAAAGATCGATGGCAGTTCCACAGGACGAGACACTCCCCTTGATTAAGCCTGGGCTACGTTGACTTAAAATAAAGAAAGCCCTGCTTGATTCTTGACTTACACTGACAGAAACTTTTATCTGTAGCTAAAGTAAACGTAAACTTGCAGATCTTGCTAATATTTCATGCAATACTCACTCGAAAAGGCTTGTTCTTCAGGCGCAAAGCAAATGTACAGGGTAGCGCATAAGTAACGCACCCTTTTAAAAAATTAATAATAAATAAACTATGAAAGGTATAACAATGGGGATAATTGCAAACGATAGAGAAACTCTTAAAGTTTATTTACATGTCGTCTCCTGTCTACAGATACCCAGTGTATATTGCAGTAATAAATCTTTAAAATTTACCTTCAAAATGGTGCGCTACACGAAAGAACAACGACCAAAAATTATTGAACTCTACTTTTCATGTAATAGTTCAATTATTGCAGTGCAGAGAAGTTACAGGAACATTTTTAATGATGGAAGAAGTCCTGATAAAAATTGCATAAAAGCAATGGTCTCTAAATACAAAGAAACCGGATCAACAGTAGACAAACGGCGCTTTGGAAGGCCGCAAACCGTTAGAACTTATGTGTTTTTATCAGGACTTCTTCCATCATTAAAAATGTTCCTGTTACTTCTCTGCACTGCAATAATTGAACTATTACATGAAAAGTAGAGTTCAACAATTTTTGCTCGTTGTTCTTTCGTGTAGCGCACCATTTTGAAGGTAAATTTTAAAGATTTATTACCGCAATATACACTGGGTATCTGTAGACAGGATACGACATGTAAATAAATTTTAAGAGTGCCTTTATCGTTTGCAATTATCCCCATCGTAATACCTTTCATGATTTATTTATTATTAATTTTTTAAAAGGGTGCGTTACTTATGCGCCACTCTGTACATGCAGGGGTTGAACAAAAATTTGGAAATACCTCGTGAAATGCATGCTAGAAAAGAAATGTTGTTTCTTGTGAAATGTGTAGGTGACACCAGTGTTCTTGCCTACTAACGCCACCTATTCAACGCTGTAAATACGTTGCACAGGGCAGTCATTGTCGTAGCACTATTCTGTGAAATTGTGATTGCATCATGTAAAAGCTAACAAACTTCGAACGTCGTCTCTTGGAGCACGTATGGTTGGAGATTCCATAAGCAAGGTAGCCGAGGTGTTTAGTTATTTAAACAGTACTGTATCGAATATTTATTCCACATAGTATATGAAATGCGTAAAAACAATGAAATGGGGAAAAACATCATCTGCTAAATCACAGTGAGAACGAAAGTGTGTTGAGGAATCGTGACAGATGATCATTAAATAGGATTGTGACGAAAAAAAGAAAACAACAGGTGCAAAAGTTACTGCTGAAATGAATGTCGTGTTCACAAACCTTGGGACTACCAATACAATAAGAGAGGAGCTCCATAACCAGAGTATTTTTAATTAAGTTACAAATCAAAAACCATTCATCAGTGATGATAATGTTCGTATCAGAGGGAATTGGTGTTTAAGTCATAAAGCCTGAATTATAAAGCAATGGAAGACGATAATATGGTCTGATGTTCACACGCCATCCCAAGTGTATACTATAGGCTGTTTGTTGCCATGGTGGGGGTTCTATGTAGGGATGAAATTCTTTAGGTAGCCATTTAGTGATTTTCTGTGGCCCAATGATAATTCTGCATGGTCACGTTACTGCCAAGAATTGTGTGAACATTTCAGCCTAAAAAGTCCATCCCATGGTACAAGCTGTGTTCACAATGGTGAGGGTGTCTTCCAAGGCGTCGAAGGCTGTGTTCCAAGGTTCACACAGCTCACATCTTCCAGGACTGGTTTTCTGAGCACGAGTATGATTTATCACATCTCCCGTAACCACCAGTCACCGGACCTCTATAATATTAAACCTTGGTCGTATATATTTGGGAGGAAAGGACATGGTCCATATCCACCATCATCATTTTCTGAACTTGCCACTGTTTTGCAAAAAGAATAGTACAAGATTCCCTTGGTCAGCCTACTTGAACTGTATTCTTCTATTCCGAGAAAACTGCAAACTATTTAGAAAGCCTACGGGTCTTTTATATCATATTAGGCAAGGAAAGATATTTTATAGGCATTTCCGTATTTTAGTGCAGCCCCTGTAAATGTCGAATGCGTTGTAAAACATGTGAAGAAACGAATTCGATGAAAAATATTGTCCTTTGTTGCGCATTACATTGACAATCGTGAGAAAATTCATCATCACCAGCAAAGTTTTCGTTAATCTGAAGTGTTAGAACTCATATTAAAAAATAAACACACCCATATGACTGAAATATGTACCAAACAACGCTTTATATTCCCCTTTTCATCATGCCTTGCTGACTCTCCTGGGAAACGTGTAACACACCTTTAGTGGTAGCACAAATGCTCAGTTTGTCAATTTATTTCTGCAGATTTTCATATCGTTGCAACAGTTTATGCCATCGTTTATCAACACTGTTGGCAGGGATGTTGTGGTAAAAGATTATAGTGAACTTCAATCGATTTTTTAATATTTTATTTGACTGCACTGTTAACTTGTGTAGTACAGACAGAGTTGAGTCACGTTGGTGTGAGTTTTCTATTAATGAGGATACATTAACAAAATTAATTTTTTTTATAATATTAAGAAAATTTATGCGAATTTGAAGTTTCATGCTTGAAAATGGCTTTTAAATCGATTTTTGAATTTGTGTATGGTGTGTGTAAAAAGTCTCACCACTGCTGAATTACCGGGCAAAGGTGGAAAACCCAAAACTTTCTCACGACACCAAAAAGAAGAAAGACGAACGTATTTAGCGGTGTCAACTTTTGCCGAATGTAGAATTTTTTGCAATCTAGATAATGAATGTGTAATAATTTCATCGTCGTTTCCAGAAAGTCTCTGTTTTCTGATATTGGGGAAGCAAAAATTGTTGACTTATTTTCCCTCCATGTTTTCCCAATGAGATGATGATAGAAAAAATCCGGCATTTGAATATGCTGCGATCATTAAATGATTTACAGCACATAAATATGCCGCCATCTTTAAATTATTACAGCATATGACTATGATGTAATCCTCAAAAGATTACAGAGTATATGAATATCTTGGATTCTTTAAAGGATTAAACGACCAGTTTCTCCTGCCACGAATATACCCGCCCCAATTTGCAACCTCGATGTTGTGCAGAAGTTGCACCCTTCAACCACACGGTACTCCCCGTAACAATATTTGCACAAATTCATATAAGCGTTGCCCCTACAAGCTGAATTTATAGAAGCTGAACAGGAGACAACAGGCTTAGGAGGCTTAGTCTTGCTTAATCCTCGTAAATTAAACTTCAACATGTACGTAGTTGCCGCCGCCCTGCGCATCGATGCACTGAAAAATATCTTCAAGATCAGTTTATGGGGCAATGGCCACTTGTCAGAAGCAGTCACAATACTGCAGAATGTTTTCTTAAGAATTGCTTTAACAAGCACGAAAGTTTTGTAGCGACTATCACCTGGGAAAAAGTTTATTTGCATTGCTCTCAGAATAATCGAGCCTGGTATAGAGTAAGCCTGCAGTCTTCACCAGTAAGAAGTACGTGAAATGAGTACTTCTTTGTGCATCGATGTTGCTATTGTACTTTGCGTGAATTGCCGTATTTTACTCGGCCGTAAACATTTATATCAAACATCAAAATGCATTAATATTCACGTACCTTTAAATACTGCAAGCACTTTGTGTTTTTTTAATTTTCTCATGTTGAACCAATAATACAACAATTCTGTCAATAAGCTCCTTATGTGTACGTATATATACTCCCTTGTTCAGTGGTAGACTTGAACGTCTATAGTTTTGTGCAAAATTTTCGAGTTTCGTACTTTTCAAAACGTTTATAATTTATTTGGCTTTTAGTTATTTTCACATAATACAGTATAGGGTCGTGCAGCTAAATTAGGACTAACATAACTTTTTTAAAATTCGCTATTTTGAAAGGCAAATAATGATAAAACGTAATTTTTACTTGTATTTATTTGTTCGTTATTGTCTACAGAACAAAATCATTCTATGTGACTACCCTTCGCGTCAATAATTTGGGACATTCTCGAGCGAAACCGTGAACAACTCCTTTTTACATCCTCGGGGTCAAGATTACGAAATGCCCGACGAATTGCGGACTTCAGAGAGTTGACACTTGGATGTGAAGTTACGTTAGACTTTTCCTCAATGACGCCAAACAGCCAATAGTCACAAACATTCAGATCTGGGGAGCTGCTGGGCCAAATATCCTTCGGGACCATCAAAGGAAGA
>VCRD01003086.1:34977-69310 GCA_006783055.1 Trinorchestia longiramus
AGAATGCAGAATGTGGTAAGGAAACCCATTTCAATAAAAGCACATGTGAGATTGTAGATGAAAATAATGAGTTGATAGTTGCTGGTCATAAGGTAGGAAGACTTTATAGACTAGATTGTTCCTATCATGTAGCTGCAAAATGCTCGAGTGTCTCCTCGGATGACCTGCTGTGGCACAAGAGATTTTGTCATCTAGGATTTGATAATCTTAAGAAATTGAAGTCTCTTGATCTTGTTAGAGGTTTTGATTGTTCTCTAGGAGATGAGAATGTGTTTTGTGAAAATTGTTGTGATGGCAAGAGCCATAGACTTACTTTTCTAGAGTGAAACTAAAGGATACAGGCTGTATGATTTTAATGCCAAAAGGTCTTGTTGAATAGAGATGTGGTATTTAATGAATCTCAGTTTGTCATTTGAGAAGGAGCCTTCAAAAGAAATTGAGCGTGTTCCTTGCTCCTTCCCTCAAGAAGAAAAACATGAGGATTCAGAAGGAGAGTTGGAGCTCCGTCGTTCAACTAAGAACAGAGCTGCTCCTGATAGATTTGGAGGATAGGTGTAGGTGTGATGCAGACTAAAATTGAAGTGTTCCTAGAGCAGTCTGCTTATACTAAGGCCCTGTTGTCTAGGTTTGGCATGGATAAAGCAAATTCTGTTGCTACTCCTGTAGATGTTAATGCAGACCTTGTCACAACTTCAGATGAAATTGAGGAATGTGACAAAGAATTATACCAAAGTGCTGTAGGTAGCCTTTTGTACTAAGGAAATTGATCTCGTGTATTGTCCTTCGAATGATATGCTTGCTGATATGTTTACTAAGGGTCTAAGTGCCGAGAAGTTCTCCAGGCTGAGAAGGAAGCTAGGTGTAGTTTTCTTTGAGAAGCACATTCAATGTGAGAAGGAGTGTTGAATGTTTAAATGTTCCACCTTGAATGTGTTCGACTTCAGTATGTTTAAAGTTAATGTGTAATGCTGTGATGAATACTCTTGTAACAGAATGCGTTTAGAGTCAGCTAGTGGTAGAGAACCATTGTCTCAGCGCGTTCTTTGGTTCCGGTCTCATTCTTGCGCCTGCCGTTGCCATGTAGATATTGGTGTCTGTACTGTAACCAAAACTGTGTTCACTGAAATAAACCTGGTTAGCGTAATCACGCTCCTGTGATTTTTCTAACCTTCTAACAAAAACGACCTTCGTCGGTAAACAGAAGAGAAGTGATCCAGCAACATGACAATGCCAGACCCCACACTTCAAAAGGGACGAAGAATCTCATTGAAAAATTTTATTGTGAAGTCTTGATTCACCCACCATGTTCTCTCGATTATGCTCCAACAGATTAAAATCTCTTTAAACGCCTACAGAATCATCCTTCAGGACAAATGCTTACTTCAAGAGAAGAGGTTGAAATGAAGCCAGTTTATTTTTTGAGTCAAAAGCGAATGAATTCTATGACAGAGGCATCAAAAAGCTTATAGAAAGGTGGAAAGAAGTCATTAGTGACAATGGTGACTATACCAATGATAAAATAAATCTTGGTTTCGCTGAATTTTCATTCCAACCAAAAAATGGACGGAACTTTCGTTCCAAAAATTGGCTGAACTTTCGTTGCAACCTGATGCTTGGCGTTCAACTCACGGCATAACTTTTTTTGAGATTCTTTTATTTACTAGTTTTATGAGTGTTATTTTTCCCTGAAACAAGCACTTTTATGGTCGACTTGTGAGCGAATCCACTTGCGATGAGAAAGAAGAGACTCTACTGCCGTGGTCTTTTTGTGCATGACCATTGAAGGAGAAAATGATTTTACGGCCAGGGACTTGTGAACCGACCTAAGAAAGGGCCAAAAGGCTCGTTCCTATCGCATTATTCTATCACTATTACTAAATGATCTTGCTAGAAATAGACAATTAGTTGTATACATTCTTGATATACGAATCACAAACACATTGAAGCCTTATTTTTTCTTTGAAATCTAAAATTTACTTGAATTTTCCACGCCAGTAACAAATGATGCCAAGTTTCGTGTATGACTCTAATATTACCAACCGGAAATCAAACGAATCAAGTTATTCACGTCCAATTCAAAACTCACGTGCGTGATTTTGTTGAAGAAATTCAACTTAGGCCGCTATTTGCATCACATAACTCCTCCTGTTTTAACTTGGCTAACTTTTAGGTGCCTACTTCAAATTACCTGACAACCAATGATTTTAGGGTCAATAATTTCTTTATCCTAAGCCAAATGGAAAAATATTTCACATTCAAGCTCTAACTATAACCTTCTAGGAGATACAAAATTTATACAACAAAAATATCTCCCGTGAAACAATAGATATCCAACGCCATTTTCCAATTTATTCAGCTTAAGTCGTAAATATAGAATTTGAAAGCAAATTTTAAGTGAGTGGTTACTCTATATGGCCTAAATTATTCACTAAATACACAAGTCAACACTAGTTTCGGTGGCAATAGTTTTTGAGCTGTTATAACGTATATTTCGAGTGGTGATTTCAGGTATGCCATCCATTTTCTCCAACACCTCCATTTTTCGCGAAATATGCATCGATTTATCCGTATACACCCATTTTATATTGCTCACACGAATCATATAATGAAACAAATACTGTAAACACTTTATTGTGACGAATGTACAAATTCATGGACAAAACCTAATACACGTTCAAAACTTTTTCTTCAAAATAATGCAAGTGAAACCATAAATAAAATGAGCATTAGTGTCGGAATCTTGTTTTATGGAACATTCGTGAATCATTAACTTTGGTAATACAGTTGTTTTATTAGTTCTATTACCAATCCGTCGTCCTACGCGTATCCTATCGTCCGTGATAGTGATCTTCCATTGTCTCACGACTCTGGTGAAATCTTGCACCCTGCTGTGCGCACGCAAGCGAAGACTGAAGAGACTCCGTAGTGGGCGGAGCCTGTCATCTGCTAAGCTGATTTTTTAGATCTTTAGTTAGCTGCGCTAGAAGACGAAACCTGAATGTTTAGCTTCGTAGAGCAAAACTGACACTTAGCAGGTCTGTGCGTGAGGCTATGTGCCAGGGGCTCATGAACTCAGTAAGGAGGCAAAATGGGACATTAAAATACAAGGATTATTAGACTTAAAAATTGTGAGAAGGACCATACACAGTAGTCAGTAAGACCCCATTCAGAAGAGTCGGAAAACTCATTTAGAAGTGTCGAAAAATCCATTCTTGCCCCAAGGTCCTATCAGGGAATGGTTTTAAACTGTTGTCCGACCGTTATTTAACCCAGTAGTCTTCAAACTTTTAACCGCAGCGACCACCTTTAAAAGATTTTATTTTTGTACGACCCTTTAACTTTAAGAAAATAAAGAATAAAATATGACTATATGAGAAAAATTTAATGTTTATAAAGAAATCGGGTATACTGTACAAAAAAAATATTTAAATGCGTGTATTTTATACAATAGACCCAAGAAATCTATGGATACCCTAAGTGGCATTAAATAATGTCACTTATATTTAATTAATGGGATTGATGCGCCTGCATTTTCTTTCACAGGACAAATCTAGGCTCTATTTTGTTAATGTTGATCTAAATACAGTTTCAATATTTACTAAACTAGATCGATGTTTTGTTTTGAGATTAGTTAATGCCGAAAAAGCCCCTTCACATAAATATGTTGACGCGAAAGATAGAAGAGTATCCATTACAAGTCGTGACAAGTTTGGATATTCAAATTTGATGCCAACGTAAAACGTGTTTAGACTTATTTTAGCAAACATAGTTTTTAAAGAAGAATCAAGAAAGTTCTGCAAATTTTTCCTGTGCCTTTAAAAAACTCCAAATAGATTTTGGATCCAATCAAATCGTCTCATCTCTGATTCATGAAGAAAATGTCTTTTTCAATTTTCCCCTAAGCTTACCAAATTTTTAATTATAGTTTATTTATTCATTTCAAAAATTTAGTTAGTTTTCTGTGATGAACTCTTTTAGACATGGAAACAACAGAAATGAGTTGCGTTTTACATTCATCAACCATACATCACCTTTCGTCAGGAATGCAAAAATTTTTGAAGTTAATGTAAGACCATTTGTATCTTCGCCTTGAATTGAAATATTGATGTCATTAAGCTTGTCAAGAATATTTGATAAATAACAAAGTTTGGAAACACAATTTTCATTTTGGAAACGTTTCACCAAATATGAGTCGTTACCAGATAAAAATAACAAGACTTAATTTTTTAAAGCGATCAGCATTCTTAAAGCCCGACCTCTTAAAAGCCATCGAAAACCAGTCTGAAGCAGCTGGGATTCAAAATATGAACCCATTTCTTTGCACAAATTTGTAAAAAGCAGAGTATTAGGAGCACGGGTTTTGATGTAATTAATTATATTAACTGAATCTTGTCACACTGCACACAATTCTTCGTTAATTTGTGGTCGTTTCTAGCACCTCCCAATGAATAATGCATTGAGTGAAGGTTATACCTTCACTGCATACTGTCCTTACAGGTCAAGATATATAGTAATTATAAATAAATTGGAATTTGTATTGGAGGAAAAAGGGACAGAGGGATAGTCGCTGGCTGGCAATATCGAGACGCTTTAGCCCCAGCGCGCCGCCAGGCGTGGCTTGGGCATTCCCGCCAACCACCAAAGAAACACGTACCTATTCAATATCGTTCTCAAAAACAGTGTTAAGTCCACACCAAATCAAAAATGTAAGATATTGTGTAAAGTGTAAAACGTGATCGTGAGTATACTTAACTCTATAAGTCCGTTGACATCAGCATTATGCCAAATGTGTATTATCATAACTGTGAAAAAGCAGCCATAGCGTATGCAGACAGGAGGCCAACTGTGATATCCATATGTGACATTAGGAATGCTCAGGGGGCTAGAGTCATTTAACATAATATTCTGTCGCCAGTTATAACTGCAGAATCTATGTGGGATACTGACAAGTATCAATATATGTATATCATGGGAGCTAGGAAGTTATCTCATCCAAGTTTGTGATAGATAAAATGTGTTTAGTCCTTCATGCTCAATCACCAGCTTTCTAGCATAAGTATAGCTGCAGAATTTATGTGTGATACTGACAAGTGTCAGTATATATGCATTTCATTGAGCCAGGAAGCTATCTCATCAGTGTGTTTGTGATAAATTAAATGTCCATTCTTTCCTGCTCAATAGAGTCTTGGAGATACAGTAAGATATCAAAAAGCATTCTACATGCATAGTCCATTCATTTAACTGCTACCTATTCACAGGAAATGTAACATTCAGTGTAGAATGTAGAAAATGTTTTCTGGTCTACAGCAGCATTACTATGTGTTCAATGTAGTTGCAAAAGGTTCTCACACCACTCATCATTAGGAAGAAAAGTTCCCTAGACAATGTTGTGTGCTTTATTGAGAGTGGTTTTTAAGTCTATGATTTTTCTACATTGGGTAGAAAAGTTCCTTAGACAATTTTGTGTCCTTTATTGAGTGTGCTATAAGTGTAGGATTTTTCTGTGTAACAGTGTCTAATGTAGACAAATGTTTTCTGGTCTACAGCAGCATTACTATGTGTTCAATGTAGTTGCAAAAGGTTCTCACACCACTCAACATTAGGAAGAAAAGTTCCCTAGACAATGTTGTGTGCTTTATTGAGTGTGGTTTTTAAGTCTATGATTTTTTTACACTGGGTAGAAAAGTTCCTTAGACAATTTTGTGTCCTTTATTGAGTGTGCTCTAAGTGTAGGATTTTTCTGTGTAACAGTGTCTAATGTAGACAATGATTTCTGGTCTACAGCAGCATTCATAAGCAATACCCGTGCTTTGATATGTCAATCTTGATAGTTTACTATATTTTTGAGTAAGAAGTTTGCAAGGGAATTCCATTTGTGTAGAGACACTCAGGCAGTTAAATGTGATGTACAAGATATAATGTATTCAATGTTGGTATAAAAGGTAAAAGATAATCATGTATGCCATTTCAGATGCCAGTACTATATCAAAGTATTTAATTTTAATTTAAATAATTAGTTCTGTAAACTTAATTTGTGATTTGTTCTCAGATCACGGCGTTTTTGTCCATAAAGACAACTTCTAACCACCTCATCATTTATCCTACGGGGCACGCTTAAGTGCCGGACACATACAGACCTGACTTTTTTGTGGAAACCCACATTCTTCCCTGTCATTGTTATCCATACCTTCCCTCTATCCTTCCCCACATGATAAAGGGGGGGGGGTGACTCAGTCTCCTCCTAGCCTAGCTTCCAAAATGGAAGAAAACATTGAAAGTGAATCGCGTGTGTTCGAATGCCTGTTTGTCACTTGCACAACACTGCGTACAGAGCGACAAGTGGGAGAGGTGAGCGGGCGAAACTCGAAACCTAGCCAGTGTCCTAACACTCAAAGCCACCAGTCCGAACACAGTCGTATCTTAGAAAAAAAATCATCCCATCTCGGCAACACTTGTCACTGGGACTAGCTAGAGTGGTCAAAAGGTCAAAATATATTAGTGCCAATCGATTGAGTACGGTTAGTATTCCTAGAAGTAGGTTATTGTGAATTTATATTGCACGTATTTACCGTGTAATTGTAATGTAAACAAACCTAAATTTTTTCTAAAACCCCTGAAAACAGCGATAGGAGCTGTGGCGGAGGGACCCCAACGGTGGGCCACTTAGGTTAGGTTCTGTACATTTTACAGTGCCTTATAGTTATAATGACTGTACGAAGTGAAAATTTGCACCGGTTAGGCAATCGCACTCAACGTGTTGGGGAAAAATAAATAATATTAATGATTTAATATTAATTTACAATTAGCATGACAAAATACTATGCTGAAAGGCATCCTAATTAATGAACATGTTAACAAAAGGCTTACAGACCAGTATGAGAGAGCAGTCAGATTCTTATGCAACAGAAACTTTGTTCAACCGGGCTGGAGGGTGCGGAACTGAAAATCTGACAAACTATGATTGAGTTTATGTTTCTGCTACTAAACAAATTTATTTACCTCTGCCGTAATTATTGCGGCGTAAACGCATGTATATTCATCTTTATTGATAGTCAACAGTTTAATATTAGTTAATATTAGTTTCAGTGAAATTGTCCTCATAGTCCAGCTTAGAGCTAAATCTAGTGCTTATACATTTTGCAGTCAAGTAGAGACAATGGTTGAATGTGTGTAGCTCCAAAGCAAGATGTTACCATCTCGGAAATTTCAGCGTGCCACTGCTTGGTTCTTAAACCCAGTTCATGGTATAGTTTGCGGTTTATATATGTAAATTATTATACATGTATGTAGTATAGTGTATTAATTCACTACTGGAAAGCCCCGCTTTTATTACCAAAATCACGATTCAGACTTATTTCCAATGGTAATATAAGCGACACATGACTCGAAGTTATTATATAATTGTAGCGCCTTAAGCATTTCATTTTCTATGAGTTAGAATAAAAGAAAATGGTCGTGAGGGCTCAATTTGGCGTACATTGCGGTCTTTGTTGCCAGAATCAGCTGATGAAAGCTCTGTGATGAAAGTTCAAAGTAGCGAATGAATTAAAAGTATTAAAATTCAACCATAGCGTAACTCTCACTCAGTATAGGTGAGTAATTAGTTCGATACTTTGATTTTTAAAATTGTGTTACATTGAACAAGCAGTAATTTTATGCACTGGAAAATATTTTTAGCTCTAAATTGGGACATGTTAAATAGTACTCTAAGTTTAAATTAATTGTAATGTGAGTTTTAATCGTCTTATTTGCAGCCCTTCATCATGACTTCAAAAAGGAAAGAAACACATAAAGACAAAATTAATTGCTCAAAGAAGAGAACAAAAATATCTCTCGAACAGAAGATAGAAATGATACAATGTGTTCATTGTGGTGAATCTCAGAATGAAATTGCCTGAGAACTATGCCTGAACAGGCCTACAGTCGCAAACATTTTAAGAAGCAAAAGTAAATATAATGAGTTGCTAAATAAAAGTGCATCTCCATCTCCCATTAACTTGAATGCTGCAAATGTATCATATCGACGTACTGATTTAGTCGTCGAGATGGAGAAAAAACTAGTAGAATGGTCGAACATTCAAAATGAGAATTGCACCTCAGTCAGCAGTCTTTCATTGCAAGAAAAAGCTATTGCTATATATGATAGTTTGAAATCATCACACAGCGGTTCATCAAAAGATGAAGAACAAAAGTTTGTTGCAAATCGTGGATGGTTACACAGGTTCAAGAGAAGAACTAATTTACACAATGTAAAATTGCAAGACGAGGCTGTTGACGCGTATAGAATTGCAGCAAACTAATTTCCAAATAAATTAGCTGATTTCATTACATATGGCCAATACTGTCCTCAACAGATATTTAATGCAGACGAGACAGGTTTGTTCTGGAAAAGAGGTCCAACCAGAACATTCATTGAAAATAGTGAAAAATCTGCTCCATGACATAAAACTGCAAAAGACAGATTGACGTTGTTAGGACGGAATGCAGCTGGTGACTGCAAAAGGCGAATTGAAGCCAATGTTAGTTTTTCACTCCCAAAATCCTCGAGCTTTAAAGGGCTTAGTGAAAGCATACCAAAGCATGGGTTACTCGAATTTTGTTCATTGAATAGTTTTTCAATCATTTCATTCCTGAATGTGAAGGATACTATAATGATCAGAAGATACCTTTTAAAATATTGCTTCTACTCGATAATGTTCCTCGTCATCCTGCAAATTTAAGTGATATGCACCCTAATGTGAAGGTAATTTATCTACCCCCAAACACAACATTCATTCTTCAACCAATGGACCAAGGTGTAGTAGCATCTTTCAAGGCGTATTATTTACGACGCACTTCTGCTAAAATAGTTAAGGAAAATGAAGATGAGAAAATGTCGTTGAAAGATATATGGAAAAAGTACGATATATATTATACCATTAAAAACAGCTGATTCCTGAGCTGAAGTGAAGCAGACCAACATGAAAGGGGTCTGGAAAAATTTATGACCCCAGTTTTTCTTAAACAATGTCGATGTTTTCAATGTCTCTATTGATGATTCAAAGCAAGATATAGGATTAGCAAAAGAATTAAAGCTGAATGTTAGTGAAGATGACATTGAAAATTTGATGGTGTGTTCTTCAGAAGAAGACGATGGAGTGTTAAACTTTTCTAGTGAGATTGACTGCGATAGTGATGATGATTTTGAAACCGAACAAACACCAGTTAAAATGTTCACTGCAACAAAACTTGGTGAGGAATTTCCGATGCCATAAAGTTGTTAGAACTTCAAGATCCTAAATCTGAAAGATTTTGTAATTTCTCCCGAGACATTACTAACAGTCTTCAAGTGTGTCGATCAATATACAATGAAGAAAGAATGATAAATATCATTCTTGTTTTGCTTTGAAGCCGTTCACATCAACACCTTCACAAGCAGATGTGATTATTGACTGTTCCGTAATTGAGATCAGTGAAGATCCGTGAACAAAATATCTTTCTTTTTTGAGGGGGAGGGGTATTTTACGTTAAAATAATTGAACGTAATACTGAAAAGTGACAATATTTTATTCTGTTATATCACATTAAACATTTGGTTATCAATCTCTTGTTTGTTATATTATATACATGTATCGCGTATGTATCATATATGTATAGCCACTGTTAGCAGTTCTTTTGTTATAAAGACTAATTCCTGAACCAATTGCTTCTAATAACCTCATCTGAATAATAATATTGATGTTTATTGTAGTTACCGTGAAATAAACATCACAAAAAATGGTCTTCTTTTTCTATGTCTCCGTACTGTAATAACTTCGGGACGTGCCTCACAATTATTACAGCTGTTATAAAAGCGGGTTGTAATACAAGCGGGTCCTGCCTGTAAATATACGAAACATAGATAACTATATACATATTTTAATTCTTCGTTTTACCTAGATCGGGAGGAAAAATCCAACAGTTGCCGGCAACCCTGCAACCGAACTACACGATGCAGCCTGTGCTCTGTCTGTACCTGTATTTGATGCACACGGCGTGTGAACATCATACGTACATGTCTACGAGCTCCCGCACATGTGCATTGAAACACCGACATGAACGTAGCTCTTTTCACGTTTACATGGCTTCACTTACATCTTAGTACCGCGCGAAATGTGTGTTTGAAAGACCTCCTACAAATCTTTTCGTAGATTTTGTATCTCTATAAAGTTATTTTGATGTAATTTTTTGCGGTAGTGGTGAGAAAATTCGGCCATGTGTTTTGGAAGAAATTCTAACTCCCATTACAATATTTCTTCATCGTCTAAACAGGGCATGAAAATGCACGTAAAACAATAATTTGTAAAATATTTACATCGCAATGCTGTTTCATTTCACAGAGGTAAAGTGTCGCATCAAGCCAGAAATATATAGTATTGAAACCTAAAAAGGAATATATCCAATACACTTGTTTGCTGTATAATCAAAGTTAAATTATTTCTGCTATTTTCCATAGCTGAAAATAAAAAGGTCCGTTTTGGTGACTTATTTTTCCTATGTACCAAATTCAGGTTAAACATGCGCTTAATAGACGTATCGTTTAGATAAATTAAAAAATTGATGTCATAAAGATAGAATTTAACAAAGCTATAAGTTTGAGATGTGTGTGTGTGTGAAACTACTTGGGGGTTTGAGATGTGCAGTGCTGTTGTGAAGAGGGTATTTGTGTTTGAGTCTGTGGATGTGCTTGTCTGCGATTGTGGTGCGTACCTTGCTAATGCTAGCGTAGTGGTGTATGAGTATGTCTGCTTGTTTCCGTCTTAAGGGTATGTTCACATCAGTGATGATTAATACATGTGTTTGGGAGGGGTTTGTGTTGGAATTTGTTATGTTTCTAATGGTTTTATAGAGTTTTCTAAAGTTTGTCTTGTGGTCTAGTGATTCGATGAAATTTTTCCAGTTTTCTGTTTGCTTCTTAGTAATTTTTCCCGTTATTTGTTCGTTCAGATTCTTGATGTGTCGTGTGGTTTGGTAAGCGTGCGAAGTGGGTGTATTTCTGAGATTGTTACGTTCTCTGATTAGTCTATATACTTCATGTGTGAAATTTGGGTTATAGTGCTTTCTGTTACCTTTTGGAATGAGTTTTTTGTCAGCTTTTGTGATAATAGCGTTGAATTCTGCTACCATTTGATTTATGTCATTCATTGGGTGGGTGTTGAGTGCTGCGAAAAGTTCTTCTGTTTGTTCGGTAAACCTTTCCCTGTTAGCTTTCTTGAAGTTCGTGTGTTTGCCTGGGATGGGTGGTGAGGTCCTTGCCAGTGTGAACTGTGTAGATAATAGGGACTTCGTTTTTTTTTGTATAATAATATGTACCGTATCAAGATGTAAAATCCACCTATAGTATCAACTCTTAAAAATGCAGTAACTTTTATAATCACATTGGTATTCTTTGTTTGCGCTGTCTTTACCTTGTGACATCAGTTGGATTATTTTTTATAATTTTAAGTTGAACAAGAACAAACTATGAATTAACTTGGAACGTAAAATGTGCGTTTCATCATGTAGAAATACATGTGTATGAAGGACGGTTGTGACTTTCTCTCTGTTCGATGGCCAAGTATGTAAACAAGTTAATTATTATTGTTAATGAGATATGTTCATCTTGACCGAAGTATTTTTTGAATGAAGTTTATAGTGATTCAGTAGTGTTCGGCAGTAGTTTTTTACCCTGATAATGTACGCTGCGCGGATTGCATTGAAAAGACACATACCGCTTGTTTTTTCATCATAACCCTTCAATAACACGTCCTCGGATTGAATGGTTCAAATAAATGCATGCTGCATACTTCGACTATATGATAAGAATATTATTTTTGCATACGCTAATTATACCTGTGAGCAAAAAATTTTTCCTTCGTGCAAATTTATTCATTACCTTTTCTCCTCATGTCCTACACTTTCTATGAAGGAAATATACGAATAACTTGCAGAAAGCAAATCTATTCGAAAGTTTTAAATTTCTATCTGGTGACATAATAGCTCCGACTAGTGACAATAGCCTTAAAAACAAGCGTCTACAGGTAAAATTGGTTAAATGACAAGTTTTACTGATTATAAATTGAAAATTGTGAATAGAATTCTCAGTAGTATATCATTTCGTAAAGTTATTAGTCTGGTCCAACTTTCCATGTCGGCTGAACAGTCAAGCAGAGGAAACAACTAAAGACTCGAGAAATTTGCTAAACGTGTCTTCAAACATTGCATGATGAAATGTGTGTCTTGCAACGCTGTCACGACAATGAAATACTTCTGAACATATGGATACGTTTGACCAGGAGAAATACGTTCCACAGAATTAAATTTTCATAAAAAATTGTGTCCATATTCCACCATCTGAAAGTGGAAAAAAATATTGAGAGTGAATGTTCAGTTATTAAGGGTAACTACATTTAATAGAAATCTCAAAGTAGCCGGCCTTAAAATTTATAGTGCAATTACGTTGTATAAGTTATTAACAAAAATTAAAAACCGCAGCAATATTTCACCAGTGATGAGTTAGAACTGCTTCGGGTGAAATTGTCAGTGCTTTCATATTTTACTGAAAATGAGTTTCCTCAATTTCAAGTTAGTAGGGATACAGTGACCCTGATTTTAGGCAATAACGTTGCTGCACCCAACAAAGTGAAATCTCTTCTCCTACGTATCGCTCAGAAAACCTGACATTGATGAATGGTGAGAACAATATTTACAGGTAATAAGACGCATTAATGAAAAAGTTCGGGTCACGAAAAACAAATACATTCCCCGAGTAATGCGATTTATTCTTTTTACCCTCCGTCGAGACACAATTTTCAGAATGATCTCGACAACAAAGTCATGATCTAACTAAAGCTCCTGTATCTGATACACATTTCACTGATCAGTATCCTCACGTACAATGGCATTTATGGCACATATTCCAACTTTCCTACTACAAACTTCTAGGTAATATCTGCTTGAGCGAGAAATAGTATTAATACTCAATCAGTGTTGAAATTCATCTTTCAGTCTTGACATTTAACACGTCGAGAATAACGTAACTTCATGGTTAAGGAACAAACTGAAGGTAATAGTGGTAAATTCCACTATTACTGTCTACATAATTTTTATAAATAAATTGGCTAAAGAATACGCTTTCAATCATTAACAATAATTCAAATTCGAAGATCTTATATTTTTGGTTCCAATATCTGCATTGAAAAATTTGAAAGTATAAAAAAGTAAGGTACCGAGTAATTCGAATAGTTCTGTTGTACATACCAATGTTATTTGTTTATTAGATGCAATGGTAATTTATTTCTGCTCGCACGCTTTCAACCCGATCAGTTATTGTGTTTTCATTGATTAAATTAGCCGTGTAGTACACAAGCACCTTTCGCCTATATACACACAAAAATATTTCAAATTAACGATTCAACTTTTTTGCGATTCGACACCTGCACATTAGAAAGTATTTTCACGCAAGCAATGGTAATCTATTTTCCAATTGTTAGGCTCTGAAAAAATACGCTATTGTTTTTTGCCGAACCTCATATGTGAATAATCAAGCAAGATGCAACCTCCACGGGGTTTTTAATGACTCATTGGTGTTCTTTCTGTCAGCAGAATTTCTGAGTTGTTTTAAACTTGGAACCTTAAAGTAACGTCAGAGTATATATTTTAAAGTTGTTTTCGATCATTGAATTACTTATCATAACAGATGTACTCAAAAAATACTTTAATATTTAGGAATTTCAAAATTTAATCGGGTTGTATTACATTTCGTATGTACCAACATTTTTAGAAACGAATAGCTTCAGTATTTGTTTTCCTTTAGGTGAGATCCCAGTGTTAACATTGCTATAGTTACTTTCAAAGAGGTTTTTTCTGGTTTGTTTAAAAATACTATCGCTGAAATTTACGACAGTAAGACAGTACTCAAAGGTATCAGGAGAAATTAAGTAAACAATTGAATTACCTTGTCTGTAAAAATTGATGCTTCATTACGCAGAAGCAATAAACCCTATTTAATTAAGTACGATATTGAAACATTCACATTTTCTGCTGATAAAAATTTTTCATGCATATACTCGTATGAACGAGCGTATTTTTTTAAAACTATGTTTTAAAATTAAAACAAGTGCTGGCATTCTTATAAATAATATACAAAGTACACAGAGATAATTAAAGTATACCAAACTATTGATTGAGCTGCAAAATAATTAATTTATTTGGACTAAAATAATTACACCAGAAGGAAGAGGGGCGTAACCTAGCCCCCTCGAGCAGCCAATCGCAGAGCAGCTTTAAAACGCAGCTTTAAAAGACGCCTAGGTAGAGATGTGCTCGCAAAGCAGGGCAAAAATACGCGTTTTGCAGGAAAGGTTAAGGAGACTACTGTCGAGTAGTCTACTTAAGCTGTCCCGTGCTGTCGCTGACGCAGCGATGACAGAGGCGACTACGATCCCGTAGTCTACTTTATATTTTCCACGGGGAAAAATACAAGTAGTCCACTAATGCTGTCCACCCTTCTGAAGGGTGGACAGCATTAGTAGACTACTCAACACATTTGCCAAAAACCATGGATCGTCGAGCAAGAGTAGACTGCTGTCCTCTAGTCTAGTCTTTTCGTATGATCATGTCGCTTTGGCGTCGAGGTGAAGTAGACTACTTGCAGTAGTCCAATTCATCAGTTCCAATGGTGCAGCAATGCTGCCCAGGTGAAGTGGACTAATCTCAGTTTACCAAGTCCGTATAAGAGAACTAATGTGATTGGTTGGAGTTTTCGTTGTGACTTGTGATTGATTGGTGTTTTCGTCGAAGAAAATTGTGCACCATTCTTTTTTTGTAGGTAACAAATGTAAATTTCTGACTATTAATATCGAGCTCAAAACATTTAAATTATTTTTTAATATTGTTTTTTGTCAAATAAAGTCATTGTTAACAATCTCCTAGAACGTACATCTAACTAATCTTTAGGTTTGAAAATTAACTGAAAATAAAATATATGATATTAAGTCAGATATGAATTTATTTGTTACTGTTGAAATAACATTTACAGTATATAGACCTGGGGGACGGCTCATAACTGCAAATAATATACAAATCTTGCTTTACAGTTTGTAATACATCATTTTAGGTTACTATTGGGTCTTAACGGAAGTTTTATCCTTTTCTTGATTTATAATTTTAGTGTACGATTATATTAATCATACACATGTGTGGCTATCAAAATCACTTAAATATTATTTACACTTTCAGATTTTGTGATAATTATTATAATAAATATATATTATTGACCCAAATTTACACTCCAAGCAATGAGCACATCAGGCATATTTTGCTACATGAATTTCAAAAGGGCAGTGCAACAAGTCCAGCGGCAAGATCGCTCAGAAACACATACCGAAATTATTTGGCAACCGAAAGGAGTTGTAGAAGAAGATTTTACGTTTCAAAAAGGAAGCCTTTAGTCTTAAGGACAAGCTAAGAAAATAATACTCAAAAAGACTCAGTTTTGAAGAATTTATTGCTGGCTGCCATTGATGATTCTTTCAAAAGAACTAGAACAATGGACAAGAAGATAAACGTGAGCTGTATGACCATATATCATGAAATGAGAAGAATTACTAAAGTATCCAAGGCTGAAAAATGGATTCCACACGACACAGTACAGTAAAGAAAAGTAAGAGCATATGAGGGGGGGGTTGGTAATGGCGCTGATTGGTCAATTTTTTTGGAGGGGCGAGGCGGCAAATGCCGATATGTCACAATATAAAAACCCTCACGGCTGGTTTCGAACATCCACAGCTAAGAATTCCAAGCCATATTCCCAGTACTGTAACCACTCGGCCACGAGATCTGCAAGCTAATGAGACGTTTAAACAAATTTAACACTAGAACAACGAAGTGGGCCGGGTAAGTTCAATGTCAAAATTAACAAGCCCGTTTAATATTGTATTCATGAACCTCACTTTATAATAACATTTATGGAACAAGTACATATGACTTTTCTGTTGCGTAGTTTGAAAGAAAAATAACAGAAAAATGACAGAATTCAACTTGTTGGACTGAAATTCTTTTCTGTGTTACTGGATATAGAAAATTATACACTTCTTTGTAATACGAAAATTATAATTTTTTGTTTTTATTTTATCGTATTCTCATAGTGAATATCAAGACTGATGAAGTTATTTTTACACATTCTATTATGTATGAACTGAGTGCACCCAGAGCATCCCAGAATATCTTATTCAATAGTATCATTGTGAGTATGAAAATGGAATTTCAAAGGTAAAAGCCGAGCTACAATCAAATTGAAGAGAAAAATAAGATATTCCTGATCATTTTTTACGCTCATGTGCATCGTTTGTTTAATTCTATATTTGCACGTGATTACATCTCGTAATTGTTATCTAAATTATATGTATTTATGTAGCAGCGAATGCGACACACCAGCATGAGACCATTGTTTCAAGATGTTTCCTATTGTTTTTCATTGCTTTGAAATCAGCATAAATTTGACAAAGTGACCGTTGGCCTGAAACTCACGTGCGTTATTTTGTTGAAGAAATTCAACTTAGGCCGCTATTTGCATCAAATAACTTCTCTTGTTCTAATTTTGCCTAGTTCTAAGTGCCTACTTCAAATTATTATACAACCAAGGATTTTAAAGTCCATAATTTCTTTATCTTAGGCCAAATGGAAAAATGTTTCACATTCAAGCTGTAACTATGACCTTTTAGGAGATACAAAATTTATTCAACAAAAATATCTCCCATAAAACAATGGATATTCAACGTCATTTTTCAATATATTCAGCTTAAGTCGTAAATATAGAATTTAAAAGCAAATTTTAAGTGAATGGTTGCTCTATATTGCATAAATTATTCACTAAATACACAGGCTAACAGTTGTTTCGGTGGCGATAGTTTTTGAGCTGTTCATCACCAGCTTGGTCGACTGGTGAGCGAATCTGCTTGCGAGCGGAAAGACCCGGGTTCGAATCCCGCTGCCGACATGGTTGATGCAGCTAGAAATACGGCATGGGACTTGGGTAAACAACCGAATAATTATCGAAGTAAATTATCCGACCCAAGAATGGGCCAGAGGGTTCGTTCCTATAGCCTCATTCTATTCTATAACGTATATTTCGAGAGCTAATTTCAGGTATGCCGTCCATTTTCTCTAACACCTCCATTTTACGCGAAATATGCATCGATTTATCCGTATTAACACATTTTATGTTGCTCACACGAATCATATAATAAAACAAAGACTGTAAACAGTTTATTGTCACGAATATACAAATGCATGGAACAAAACCTAGAACTCGTTCAAAACTTTTTCTTCAAAATAATGCAAGTGAAACCATAAATGAAAGGAGTATTTGTTTCGGAATCTAGTTTTATGTAACATTCGTGAATTATTAACATCGGTGATACAGTTGTTTTATTAGTTCTATTATCAATCTGTCGTCCTCTGCGTATCCCATCGTCTGTGACAGCGATCTTCCATTGTCTCAAGACTATGGTGAAATCTTGCGCCTGCAAGCGAAGATTACTACCCCCCCCCCTGCTACGCCTGTCATTTGCTACTCTGATTCTTTAGATCTTTAGTTAGCTGCGCTTGAAGACGAAACCTGAATGTTTAGCTTTGTAGCAGCAAAATAACAAATATGTTGACGCAAAAGGTAAAAGAGTATCCATTGCAAATCGTGACAAGTTTGGATATTCAAATTTGATGCCAACGCAAAACGATAATATATTGAAGTCACTAAGCTTGTCAAAAATATCTGATAAATAACAATGTTGTGAAAGCCAATTTTCGTTTTGGAAATGTTTCACCAAATCTGAGTCGTTACCAGATAAAAGTAACATGACTTAATTTTTTTAAAGCAATCAGCCTTCTTAAAGCCAGACCTCGTAAAAGCCATCAAATGTCAGTCTGAAGCAGCTGGGATTCAAAATTTGAACCCATTTCTTTGCACAAATTTGTAAAGAGACGAGTATTAAGAGCACGGGTTTTACTGTAATTAGTTATATTAACTGAACCTTGTCACACTACACAAAATTCTTCGTTATTGTTCTTCGTTTCCAGCACCTCCCAATGAATCATGGATCGAGTGAAGGTTATACCTTCATTGCATACAGACCTGACTTTATTGTGGAAACCCACATTCTTCCCTGTCATTGTTATCCATACCTTTCCCCTACCCCTCCCCACATGATGAGGGGGGTGACTCAGTCTCTTCCTAGCTTAGCTACCGAAATGGAAGAAAACATTGAAAGTAAATCGCGTGTGTTCGAATGCCTGTCCGGCACTTGCACACCACTGCGTACAGAGCGACAAGTGGGAGAGGAGAGCGGGCCAAACTCGAAACCTAGCCAGTGTCCGAACACTCGAAGTCACCAGTCCGAACACAGTCGTATCTTAAAAAAAAATCATCCCATTTCGGCAACACTCGTCACTGGGACTAGCTAGAGTGGTCAAAAGGTCAAAATATATTAGCACCAATCGATTGAGTACGGTTAGTACTCCTAGAAGTAGGTTAGTGTGAATTTCTATTGCACGTATTGACCGTGTAATTGTAATGTAAACAAGACCTAAATTTTTTCTAAAACCCCTGGATACAGCGATAGGCGCTGTAGCGGAGTGACCGCAACGGTGGGCCACTTGGGTTAGGTTCTGTAAATTTTATAGTGCCTTCTAGTGATAATGACTGTACCAATTTACAGTGCCCTCCAGTGATAATGACTGTACGAAGTAAAGATTTGCACCGGCTAGGCAATTGCTTTCAACGTGTTGGGGAAAATAAATAATAATAATATGATTTAATATTAATTTGCTATTAACACGACAAAATACTATTCTAAAACACATCCCAATCAATGAACATGTTAACAGAAGGCTTGCTAGCGCCAGAGCAGTCAGATTCTAGATTCTTATGCAACAGAAACTATGTTCACCCGGGCTGTAGGGTGAGGAACTGACCGTCTGACGTAATGTGACCGAGTTTATGTTCCTCCGAATAAACAAATTTATCCACCTCTGCCGTAATTATTGCGGCGTAACTACCCAAGACGCATGTATATTCATCTTTATTGATAGTGAACAGTTTATTATTAGTTAATATTAGTTTCAGTGAAGTTTTCCTCCTAGTCCAGCTTAGAGTTAAATCTAGTGTTTTTACATTTTGCAGTTAAGTTGAGACAATGGTTGAATGTGTGTAGCTCCGAAACAAGGAGTTAACATCTCGGAAGTTACAACGTTGCCACTGCTGGGTTCTTAAACCCAGTTCTTAGTATAGTTTGCAGTTTATATATGTAAATTACTGTACATGTATGTGGTATAGCGTATTAATTCACTATATATACCATGTATAGATAACTATATACATATTTAAGTCGTTCGTTTTACCTAATTCGGGGCTGAAAATCGAGCAGTGGCAATCCTGTAACTCAAATACACGACGTAGCCTGTGCTCTGTCTGTGCCTGTACTTGATACACACGGTGTGTGAACATCATACGTACGAGCTCCCGTACATGTGCATTGAAACACCGACATGAACGTAGCTCTTTTCACGTTTACATAGCTTCACTTACATCTTAGTGCCGCGCGAAATGTGAGTTTGAAAGAGCTTCTACAAATCTTTTTGTAGATTTTGTATCTCTATAAAGTTGTTTCGATGCAATTTTTTTGCGGTAGCGGTGAAAAAATTTGGCCATGTATTTTGGAAGAAATTCTAACTCCTATTACAATCTTTCTTTATCGTCTAAACAAGGCATAAAATGCTCGTAAAACAATAACTTGTAAAATATTTGTATCGCAATGCTGTTTCATTTCACAAAAGTGAAGTGTCGCATCAAGCTAAAAATATATAGTATTAAACCTAAAAAGCAATATATCCAATACACTTGTTTGCTGTATGATCAAAGTTAAATTATTTATGCTATCCATAGCTAGAAATATCATATAAAGGTTTGTTTTGGTGACTTATTTCTTCTATGTACTAAATTCAGGTTAAACATACGCTTAATAAACGTATTAAATGATTCGTTTAGATAAATTAAGAAATAGATGTCTTAGGGATAGAATTTAACAATGTTATTAGTTGGAGATGTGTGTAAATATATGGATCAATACATAGACGTTACATAAAAACAAGAGAAACTGTTTTTTTCTGTTTACATGGTCATCAAAATTATATATGAAACATAGATTTTAAATATTAAACGTAAGATTTTTAATGAGACTTTTTCGGAGTGGGGAGGACAGCTTCTACTTAATCACAACTAGGGGTGGACATTAAAAATGGTTAAAGACCACTGAGCTAGAGTTTCGGAGCGGAGGGGTTTAATAAAGAAAGACAAGCAGAACGAAGTATTTTCTTTATTTTTTATGTTGACGACTGAGTGAGCTGCACAAAGTTTATATAGTTGTCATGCAACCTTAAGAAAAACTGAGTGAAGCTTCGAATTGTTTTCACTAATGTATACTAGGCTTAACTTGTGAAGATGAACAATTACAACAAAAATATTGAAGTAAATCTTCCTCATTTAAAGTTAAATGAATATATTTTCTGTGTTTGAGTCTGTGCGTGGGCCTGTCTGCAATTGTGGTGTGTACCTTGCTAATGCTAGCATAGTGGTGTATGTGTATGCTTGTTTCCGTCTTAAGGGTATGTTCGCATCAGTGGTGATTGCTGCATGTGGTTGGGAAGCGTTTGTGTTGGAATTTATGTTTCTGATGGTTTTATAGAGTTTGCTAAAGTTTGTCTTGTGGTCTAGTGATTTGACGAAATTTTTCCAGTTTTCTGTTTTTTTTTTGTAATTTTTCCCATGATTTGTTCGTTCAGATCATGGATGTGTCATGTGGTTTGGTGAGTGTGTGGAGTGGGTGTATTTCTGAGATTGGTACATTCTCTGATTAGTCTATATACTTCATGTGTGAAGTTTGGGTTATAATGCTCTCTGTTACCTTTGGGAATGTGGTTTTTGTCAGCTTTTGTGATGATAGCGTTGAATTCTGCTATCGTTTGATTTATGTCCTTTATGGGGTTGGTGTTAAGTGCTGCGAAAAGTTGTTCTGTTTGTTCGGTGAACCTTTCCCAATTAGCTTTTTGTAGTTCGTGTGTGTTTGCCTGGGATGGGTGTTGAGGTCCTTACCAGTGTGTACTGTGACGATAATAGGGACTTCGTTTTTTTCGTATAATAATATGTACCTTATCAAGATGTAAAATCCACCAATACTATTCGTACTTAAATGCGCAGTAGCTTTTATTATCATATTCGTATTCTTTATTTGCCCCGTATTTTCCTTGTGACATCAGATGGATTGTTTTTATTATAATTTTAAGTTGAACAACAATAAACTATGAATTAACTTGGAACGTAAAATGTACGTTTCATCATGTACTAATGCATGTGTATGAAGGACGGTTATGACTTTTTCTCTGTTCGATGACCATGTATGTAAATAAATTAATTGTTGATGTTAATTTGATATGTAAAATCACATTAACAATCACATTATGTTAAATCACATGTCAAATAAATAAATGCATGCTGCATACTTCGACTATATGGTAAGAACATTATTCGCACCTACGCCAATTATACTTATGTTATAAAGATTTTTCTTTCGTGCAAATTTATTCATTACCTTTTTTCCACATGCACTGCACTTTCTATGAAAGAAAAATACGAATAACTTGCAGAAAGCAAATCTATTCAGAAGTTTTAAATTTCTGCCTGGTGACTTAATAGCTCTGACTAGTGAATATAGCCTTAAAAGCAAGCGTCCACATGTAAAACGAGTTAAATGACAAGCTTTGCTGATTATAAATTGAAAATTCTGAATAGAATTCACAGTAGTATATCATTTCATCAAGTTATTAGTCTGGTCCGATTTCCCATGTCGGCTGAACAGTCAAGCAGAGGAAACAGCTAAAAATTCGTGGAATTAGCTAAATGTTCCTCAAAAATTGCATGACGAAATGCGAGTTCTACAACGCTGTCACGTACGACAATGAAATACTTCTGAACACATGGATACGTTTGACCATGAGAAATACGTTCGACAGAGTAAAATTTCCATAAAAAATTATGTCCATATTCCAACATCTGGAGGTGGAAAAGAACATTGAAAGTGATTGTTCAGTTATTATTGGTAACTACATTTAATAGAAATCCCAACGTAACCAACCTTAAAATTTTTAGTACAGTTCGGCTGCATAAGTTATTAACAAAAATTACAAACCTAAGCTATGTTTCACCCGTGATGAGTCAGAACTGCTTTGGGTGAAATTGCCAGTGCTTTCATATTTTACTGTAAAGAGCTTACTCAGCTTCAAGTTAGTAAGGATACAGTAACCCTGTTTTTAGACAATAACGTTGCTGCATCCGACAAAGTGAAACCTCTGCTCCTACGTATCGCTCAGAAAACCTGACCATTGGTGAATGGTGAGAACAAAGTTTACAGGTAATAAGGGGCATTAATGAAAAAGTTCGGGTCACGAAGAATGAATACATTTTTGAGTAATATCTACATTTCCTACAATGTTCAAGGTAATATCTGTTTGTGGAAGAAATAGTATTAATACTCATTTAGTGTTGAAATTCATCGTTCAGTCGTGACTTTTAACACGTAGACAATAACGTAACTTCATGGTTAAGGAGCACACTGAAGGTAACAGTGGTAAATTTTACTGTTACCTTCTATATAATTTCATAGATAAATTAGCTAAACAATATGCTTTCAATCATTAACAATAATTTAAATTCGGAGACCTTATATTTTCGGTTTCAGTATCTAAATTGAAAATTTTGAGAGGTAATAATAATAAGGTACTGAGTAATTCGAATTGTTTTGTTGTACATACCTATTTCATTAGTTTATTAGATGCAATGATTATTTATTTTTGCTCGTACACTTTCAACATTATCAGTTATTGTGTTGTCATTGATTAAATTAGCCGTGTGGTACACAAGCACCTTTCGACTCCATGCACACAAAAGGTAGTTCAAATAGCGATTAGACTTTTTTTGTCACACTCACACCTGCACATTAGAAATTATTTTCACACATTCAATGATAATCGATTTTCCAATAGTTAGGCTCAGAATAAAATCGGCTACTGTTTTTTGTCGAACCTCAAATGTGAATAATCATGCAAGATGCAACCTCCAATACCTTTGTTCCTAAAGACTCATTGGTGTTCTTTCTGTCACCAGAATTTCTGAGTTGTTTTAAACCCAGAACCTTAAAGTAACGTCAGAGTATACATTTTAAAATTTTTCTTGATCATTGTATTACTTATCACAATAGATAGAATAGAATAAAATAGAATGAGGCTATAGGAACGAACCTTCTGGCCCATTGTTGGGTCGGATAATTACTTCGATAATTATTCGGTTGTTTACCCAAGTCCCATGCCGTATTTCTAGCTGCGTCAACCATGTCGGCAGCAGGATTCGAACCCAGGTTTTTCCGCTCGCAAGCAGATTCGCTCACCAGTCGACCAAGCTGGTGATGTAACAAAAAATACTTTAATATTCAGGAATTTCAAAATTAAATCGGGTTGTATTACATTCTGTATGTATCAACATTTTTGGAAACGAATGGATTCAGTATTTGTTTTCCTTTAGCTGAGATCCCAGTGTTAACATTCCTATAGTTACTATCTAAGAAGTTTTTCTGGTTTAAAAATACTATCTCTGAAATTTACGACGGTAAGACAGTACTTAAAGGTATCATACAAAATTAAGTAAACAATAGAATTACCTTGTCTATAGAAATTGTTGCTTCATTACACTGAAGCAACAAACCCTATTTAATTAAGTACGACATTGAAACCCTCACATTTTCTGCTGAGAAAAATTTTTCATGCATATACTCGTATGAACGAGCGTATTTTTTTAAAACTGCGTTTTAAAATTAAAACAAATGCTGGCATTCTTATATTTAATATTTAAAGTATACAGTGATAATAAAGTATACCAAACTTTTGATTGAGCTGCAAAATAATTAATTTATTTGGACTAAAATAATTACACCAGAAGGAGGAGGGACGGGACCTAGCCCTCTCGAGCAATCAATCGCAGAGCAGCTTTAAAAAACGCCTAGGTGGAGTTGTGCTCGCAAAGCAGGGCAACAATACGCGTTCGGCAGAAAATCTAAAGGAGACTACTGTCGAGTAGTCTAATTTAGCTGTACCGTGCTGTTGCTGACACAGCGATGACAGAGGCGACTACAATCCAGTAGTCAACTTTATATTTTCCACGGGAAAAAATGCAAGTAGTCCACTAATGCTGTCCACCGTTCAATTGTGGCATGCCCCACGTTGACACTGTGAGGTCTAACAACGAGATTCATATATAAATGGACGCAAGAAATCGGAGGCAAGGTTCAAGTGTTTTTTTATACACCAACAAAATAACTTTTGTCTCATACAGCAAAGACATATCAAGGACCAAGAAAAAATCGGTGGATCCCATGTAGACAATGCTTGGTTATGCAACCATCATGGTGATTGAGAAGCCTGTAATAATTAACTTCTAGAACGAGACCAAAGGTGGGGTCAATACATTCAATCAAATGTGCTTTTACTGTGCTGTTAGTCGGAAGACAAAAAGGTGACCCAAGTGTGTTTTCCATGGCATGATTAATGCGGTACTTCCAACTCATGGATAATATACAGTTAGAACCAGCTGAGGACAGGTGATTCTACAATGTCCCGGCGTAAATACATGCAGCAATTGATAGTGACCCTTATCAATCTGTGGACTGAAAAGAGGTTGATCAACACTCCAAAAATGTCCCTTAACTTTAAGAATATTAGAAGTGCTGTCTGTAACATCCCTCTACTTTTTGTGTATGCAAAAATGTGCACAATTTCTAAAGCAGTTGCATGTTAGCTATTCCCCAAGTGGCGTAGTGATGATTGGCAGCAAAACTCCCATGATTCGCTGCTCGCGCTGTTCCAGGAGAGAGATCAGAAAGACTCGCCCTATGTGCACCGGCAGCAGAAGCCCAGTATGTCTTCACCACATCCCTCCATCCTGCAAATATTGTCAATAGTAACCAGTGCACAAAGGTAAATAATTTGAAAACCAGATTGTACTATGCCCAAGCGTTGAGCTAGGTCATTTTTTGTAACCTAGTATTCAGTTCAGTGTGTTACTACAAGAAGGCTGAAAATCTTATAACTGAAACTCCTACGACCTGAGTGTGTGTGGGTCATCCCTCAAACTTTCAGTCATCGTTTTTGAAGTTTCATATAGTTTTTGATTATGGAATGTAGTTTGTTCTGCTATTTTTACTGCTTACTTTGAGTCACACCTTAAACGCTCACTTTACGACAGTATTATTTAGAATAAAAAATAAATGAAAGTAGAGATATAAATTTTCTCGTGCTTTTTTCAGATTTAATAAATTTGAATCACAAGTATATGCGAGTATACGTCATTTTCTCAAAATAGGTTCAATATACCTTACGAACGTGTTCCAGGGTTAATCTAAAGAACATCCTTTGTGTATCGAATTTCAAAATGTGCTATAGGTTATAGTTTTCAATCAAAATGCTAAAACGATGTGTAAAATAATTATTTTTCCCAAACGAACTTTGTAAATTAAAGCTGCAACATTACGATCCGAGCTGTGACCGAAGCCACTCGCCTTCTTTAGAAATTGAAGAATTTGCGAAAGCCTGAGCTAAGGCGGCTGCTTAAGTCGATGTAGCACGACGTTCCTCTAGAGCTAAGCCGAAGTTAATAAAGCCCAAGAAAAAAAGACGGGTCTGTCAGGATCCTACTTTTCTCGTAGGTTTATTAGATTCGGGCAAATGAATGAAGGAACATTCGCTTCACTTTCAGTGGGTTTTGCTGTCTGATATCTTAATAAAGTCGATTTTAATTCCTGTGAGCTGCCACACCTACTAAGTGTGTAGAACAATGCAGCAGAGACGAGCACAATAATATTTATCCTGTTTGAAACTTAATGAAAATAGAGCTCCAACTCCTTTAGCAGGAGCTCAGCAACGCATGAGAGAAGCTTATCCGTGTCATCAAGTCTTTCTTTGTCTCGGGACCTTTTTCTAGTCAGCGCATCTTACTTTTCCTCAGTATCATGTTCTAGTCAACGCATCATATTTTACTTGCGTTCTTTGTTCTACTCAATATATTTTACTTTGAGTGGGTACCTTGCTCTGGTCAGTACATTTTACTTTGTCTCGGCACCTTGATCTAGTCAATACATCTTATTTTCTTTCGGTTCTTTGTTCTAGACAACATGTTTTACTTTGCCTCAGTACATGGCTCTAGTCAAAATATCTTATTTTGTTTCAGTACCTTGTTCTAGTCAACATATCTCATTTTGTAAATGAGATATCAACCAATTCTACCGGTGGGGCGAATAGGTTACAATTCTAACAATCGGTAGGATACAATTGTGTAGTCACACGTCATTCTAGCTTGCCTTTCCTGGCTTTTCCTTTCTTTTTATGAGAGAAAATGAAAAAAGACTGGCGTTTGTGTGAAAATTCACCATTTTATGAACAAATTTAATTTTCTAAAATACACAATTTCAATTAACCCAAAAAACTTCGACTAGATATTCGTGATTCCCAGCAGAAATATTTTCAATCGATGCTGTTGACCGTATCCATTGTTGCGTCATCGTTCATTTGAGTTAACACTTTTTTAGGCCCTGAGCGTTGACACAGAACTATTTAAGAGAACAAAATATTTTCAGGACTACACGTTGGTGCAAATAACCGGCATTTTCAACGCACGATGAATGACACCCATTGAAGCACACCAGAAACACAGACATCTAGGAGTCATTGTCCCTGAAAATCTCAAGTATGACGAACAAGTTGAAAATAGCATCAGAAATGCTAGCCGGATTCTTGATTTCAATGCACGAAACTTTGAATACAAGTCAAATAACATAATGTTAACGCTTTATAAAACGCTAATCCGGCCATATTTGGAATATGCAATGCAACTCTGGTCTCCTACCCTACGAAGAGATATTAGTAAAATGGAAAAAATTCACCGAAAAACAACACAAATGATTCCATAGCTTCGCAATTTCAGCTACGAATGACGTTTTCAACACCTTAACTCTTTCGATCCGACTGGCTACACCAGTAGCCACCGCATTTTTTTTGCGTTATTAGTTTCCTACAGCATTTGCAGCAAGTGTAGGACGAGCAATTTTTGCAGTAACCATTTTTCTATCATAAGAAATTACTAGATGGCAACTGAGTGTTGTTTTGAGGGTGCAGCGACAGTTTTCCCTCAGCTGACGCAGCAGGAATCGTCATTTTTTAACTCCATATTCAGTTCATTATAGCCTCTTCCTCAGTGATTATCCAGTATTGCATTAGAATGAAATTGTTGTGTGCAACATTCAGGAAGGTAACTGTGCAAATATAATTAGTATTAACATTATTTTCATACGTTTTTATGGACAATTTATAAGATGCACTACAGATGCCGCTGGGTAGAGGTGCGCTGCAGATGCAGAGTACATCTGTGCTGCAATGCTACAAGGAACTGCTTTAGAACCCATCATATGAAATAATGTCACATTTGGCATTTTGTATTCATTCATTTGTTTAGGCAAATAAACATTTACACTAGTAACCTCTCTGGCGATGAAAGACAAGAAAGGATTATATGTTATTGTTTTCAGTTTCAGAATGCTATTACTTGCCTAATTTTTTATTTCCTTTTTTAAAACGTTTCTATATAGTTGCTTATCTATGGATCACTATATCGCTAGTTATAACACACGTTAGTATATATACATATATTTTTTCTTTGTTGATGTAGTGTAAGTGGAAGGAGGAAGCATAATTTTTCAATTTCATTTTTTTTTCGTATTTTTCTAGTCACACGGTGATAAATGGAAGTGTACAAACAACATACTTGTAAAAACTGCTCTGTGTAATAATTTACTTCATTTTACAAAGCTTGAAACTAGCCTACGTTTATCTCAAAAACTTCCATCATGGAGCTCTGGATGGACCATAAATACCTGACGGCTACTCCAGATGCCATATGAATATCTCAATAATTTTAATATAAAATTTAGTAAAACTAGATTGCATTAGTTCATTTTGATGGGTGTGACACTATTCTAATCAAAATTCACGAAAAAATGTTCTTTCAAATTGTCGGATCGAAAGGGTTAAACTTATCTTTGCAGAACAATGAGAACTGCAAGAACAACTTATTGAGACCTATAAATATCCCAACGACCTTAACAATATTACCCTGGAAGGGCTTTTCGAAAGGGACTGTAACATGCACACCAGAAATAACGGCCAAAAACTAACACTGAGAAACTTCAGGACATCCAGCAATGAACTTCTTTCCCTTCAAAATTGCCAAAAATTGGGACCAGCTGTTCGAAGACATCGTTTCTGCTGGCACTGCGAGTACATTCAAAAATCGTCTCGACAAATATTTTATTACAAACCCCCCAGTATTATAACGTACTGATACTACCGGGTGGGCCGAAAAAACTAAACAAACTCTAAATTTAAATTCTACCCTGGGTACTCCATAAACTCCTCGACCAAACTGAGCAAAATTTTTAGGCAATAAAAATACGAGTTTAATCATCAATTTTATTCAATATGACCGCCATCTACAGCAATGATGGCCTCTAGACGGCTTCTGAAGGGTTTGCAGGTCTTGGCAACGTAGTCCGTGTTTATGGTCATCCAGTCCGGGTCAACAGATGCTTGAAGGGCAGTGATGTTTAGGTGGCGAATGCAACAGACCTCGGCTTCAATGTGCGGACCTCTCAGAAGATGATCACCCGACCAGGTAAAGCAGACTTGAGACCATTCATGAGCAACGTTCAAAACGCTTGGCACGGATGGCTGCCGTGAGCAACGGCCTCTCAAAAACGACGTGGGACGTGCCTCCTAACTCTGCTACAGCTCGTCAAACTGTAGTCGCTCCAACCACGAGCCTCTTGACGTATTGGCGCTTTGAATAGTATCTATTCTCTTTGAATAGTATTAGCGCTTTGAATAGACTGCTTTGAATAGTATCTCGCATGCTCTCTCGAGTTACAACACTCGTTTAGCCTCTGTCAGCACGTCTGATCGCGTAAGCGGTTGTACGGGACATACGAACTAGATTTGCGACCTTACTTTGATTCTCGCGCGAATAAGTGTATACACCTCTACTAGCTTATATTGCTGGGAAGCCATTTTAGAGTACATAACAATAACAAAACTTTATCTTCTAGGTTAAATTAACAGGCTTCCGAATGATATGTGGCAAGGCAGGATAAGAGTTGCCAAACAATCAAAATTTTTAATCAAAGGTGTGTTCAGTTTTTTCTGCTCACCCGGTATGTCCCTAACCCCCAAGGTCAGTGTATGACTGAGGTAGATGGACGTGGCTAAAATGCCTGTGTGTGAGTGAAGTGCATGTACGTGATTGAATTGGCTTACAAAATTAAGATGTACGTGCATGATTGATGCCCTTACTTTAGACGGCATGGGACTTGGGGATCAACCCATGAATGGGCCAAACGGCTTGTTTCTATTGCTTTATTTTATTGCATTTTATCTTTTGTATATTTTGACTTTGAATCGTTATAGTTTTCGTATCAACGCTTGATGAGAGCTATTCAGAATTTTAACGAAAGATATTGAGTTCACATAATACGAGTATATGAAGATGCACAGCGTTTAGCACACTATATATAATTAGACCATAAACCCCAAACTAGCAGGCAACTATTATTTTGAGAGACACTTCATTGTATTACTGTATAGATTGGAATGGGGAGTAACTCTGAGTTACTTTAACCAGGTGCACCAGACTACAGGCAAATTCTCTCCAATTTCATAACTACGAAACCTGGTGGGAGCCAGATAAAACCTATGAAAATTCCATGGTTTAGATTTGACTAATTTTAAATTATTACAAAGACGAATGTATTAAAGATCTAAAACAAATTATTTTGTTTCCAATGAATATATGCAGAACTTCCTTTCTGTTTATGCGTTAAAAAGTTTAGGTTTCGGTTTAGAAGTGATAAAATTAAGTATTTTTCGATCCACGGTTGTTAGTAATTTAATTAGATCTGACTATTTTGAACTTATTATAATGACGAATGTATTAAAGATTTACGACGAACTATTGTGTTCCAGATGAATATTTTTCAGGAATATATACAGAACTTCCATTCTGTATATTATCTTTCGATAATATGGTCGTGTAAGAGAACAAAGTTAATAACGAGGAAAAATTGCGTATTTTACAGCAATCTGGCGTCTTTGGGATCTACAATACAATGCTTATAACACATTTGTACCCGTTCTGATTTCAATTCACTCATTTTTCTTCAGTATTAGATAGGATATAATTTGATGGACACACAGGAGAGAGAGAGAGAGAGAGAGAGAGAGAGAGAGAGATGGAGATGCACTGTGTAGTATACAGGGTGGCCCATAAGTAAGGTACCTTTTTAAAATTATTATAGGTATAAAACTAAAAGTGGTAAAGAGATTTGGTTAATTCAGAATGAAGGAACAAATTTCAAAGTTTAATATAAATTTATAAATGGAACAATAAAATACTTTTAACTATGGAATACAATATCTTTTAAATAACCTCCATTATTAGTCAAACAATGGCGTGCTTTTTCAACGGTGTTGTTCATTACTTTCCTTAATGTCTCTGGTGGAATGTTGTTGATCTATTATGTAATGTTTAGTTTCAATTGCTGTGACGTATCGGGCATTTCAATGTAAACATTTTCCTTTAAGTATCCACAGAGAAAGAAATCAGGAGCACTTAGTTCTGGAGATCGAGGCGGCCACGGTACATCACCAAAACAAGAAATTATTCTGTTTGGAAAAATTGCTTTAAACATCTGCATTATTTATTTCGCTGTGTGCGCTGTAGCTCCATCTTGTTGAAAAAAAGTAATCTATGTGTTATTACCCCCAATTTCAGGTATCAAATATTCTTGAATCATCTCTCTATACAGGTTTCCATTAACACAAATTGCATTACAATTCGCATCTTCAAAAAATATGGTCCAATGATCCTCGAAGACGTGATGCCACAACATACTATTACTTTAGCTGAGTGAAGTGTATGTTCATGAATTTTTATTGGATTTTCTGAAGCCCGGAATCTGCAATTTTGCTTATTAACAAAATCATTGAGGTAAAAGTGGCTCATCAGTCATTCTTAAATTGTTTACGAAGTTTTCATTTTCTGCAAGCTGCAGAAATCTATTCGCAAAATCTAATGGCTTTTGGTAGTTCGTACGATGGAGTTCTTGAGTTAATTGAATTTTATATGATGATACTCTAGATCTTTTACCAAAATACATTGCAGTGAGGTACGTGACGTTCTCAGTTGAATTGAACGTCTCCTAGTTGACATTTTGGGCCGATCAGCAACACTTGTTGCAAAAATCTGAATTGAAGCACCTGTTTGTATGGTCCGTGGCCTGCTACAACGTTATCTGTCTGCTGTTGTCCCAGTTTCTCTAAATTTCAATACCAGTTTTTTATGCACTTCTTCAAAGGACTTCTTTCAATACCATCAATATTCCTGTAATTCCTCTGAACTGCAGCAACCGAACAATTATATCGGAAGTAAAGTTCTACTATTTTTGCTAGTTGTTCCATTGCATAGCGATTCATTTTATAATTTTTTTGGGCAATATGTTGTGACTAGTGAACCCAGCCGTCAAAAATGACGGCAGTGATTTTGTGATAATACCCGTGCCATCAAAAATGATGGCAAATACTGTTGGAAAGATGTTAAATGAAATTACATATAAGAACGCAATGCAATATATTTTGTTTTATATATATTTGCAAAGGAAAAACGTTTTAATTGAGTAGTTCTTTAATGACAACATTCCTAGTGAAAACTAAGACACTTAGTTTTCTACTGCTGCAGTTGACTCTGCAATTCGTGTCATATTCGGGTACAATGTACCCGAATCATAGGGCAATAACCCGCTGAACTCTGTATCCACGATACGGACTTGTGTGTATAAGGCTCTGGATCTCTCTAATCTATACTATCATATAATAAGAGCCGCACCCGTCCGTCTTTCCGTCTATCTGTCCGTCCGTGTGTCACACTCTTCTAATCGATAGCTTTGATAGGAACAAGGATAAAGCTTAAGAAATACGAGAAATTATTCTATCGCATTATTTTTCAGTGGCAATTCAATTCCCTTTAACTTACATTATTGTATCCAGAATATACAATCGGTTTATTTTTACAAATAGAAATTTTATTTGCACCTTTTTCTGTTGAAATTCATCATGATGCTTTGATATTTTTAATTGATAATGCGAAAAGAAATGTTTTAAATTAGTTTGACCAGTAACCTGTCTACCACTTAGTATCAGGCCAAAGATTTTGGAAATTGAGTTATTGTTTTCGGAATTGTGATTTCCTTGAGAAGCTTCAAAGAGATAATAGAGGATATTTCAGAATAAAATTCCGGCTATAAAGGCTAACATGGATAGAAACTTGTCCAACCCTAAGAGAGAAGCAGCAGGAATGATTTCATTGAGTGGTGATTTTCTCAAACGCTTTTCTACCAATGATTGACTCTCTTTTCACTCAATTTGTAAATTTCATCCGAAATTTTTAACTAGAAAAATGTTTTCTCCCCGTACTAGCAAAACTTCCTTAATTATCTATCATGATATTATTAACCGTATATTAACGGGCATTGCACTAGTTTTTTTTAAAGTGACATGAAACACATAAATAAATATATGTATATATATAAATATATATNGGCTGAAGGTGTATCTTGGATACGAATTTTGAAAGGCTGGAAGAATTCTCGAGCTGCAGAGTGAGGGATGCTGGTTTTCTTCTCCCGTGTTCGTCCTTCTGCATCAACCCGCACACCTGACACGGAATCAAGAACGCTTTTTGTGGGAGTCTGTTGAGAAACTCGATTTTTACAGGGTGGAGTAATATACGTTCGTTTTCAAAGCAAATACATTTAAAGAAAAGGATGTCATGTTGCTGCATGCTGTACAACGAAACAAGTACTCTTATTTTTGCTTCTACGTAAAATTTATTTCTTCCTTCAGTTCTTATGGGTGAAGGACTCAATGAGAATCTGAATACATATCAAATTAACGACAATGACTTTAAAATGCAATAATTGTGATACGTACTGATATGGCTAAAAAGTTTTACGTAACGCTGTCAAACGCGTTTGTTGAATTCACGAAGTCTGAAATTTTTACGATTACAAAACGCTAATATGCAATTGTAATCGTAAATTTCATTTTCTAATTCAGAATCCTAAAAAGTTTTATATACCAGTGCGATACAAGCAGTGTCTGCAAGACATGGATGTACGATATTGGTGTGTATCGTTTCAAAGTAGGAAAAACAATAACAGTGGTAAAATGAACTTATAATGAGAAAAATAGGAGAAATGAAAGCCAACAGCAGTTGTACGAACAAAATATGATGTTGGACAAATTATAAATAAATTTTTAGCTCAACAAAAAAGCGGAAAGAATTTCTATACTGACAATTGAGTTTTATGCTTATGATATTTTAATCACACAATTTTAGCGGGCATTGCCATGATGGATTAAATATTTATTGTATTAGGAATGATGCCAGAAATGCTGGATGGGTTCAATCCTAATTTGCTATGTAAAACGAGCATCGACATTTATTTAGTTCTAAAACAATCTTAAAATGCCAATTGGCGAGATTATTACCGAGTAGTAATTTTTGACGCCTTATTTTTCCTATTTTCATTTAATATTCTGAAGGACTGCAGTTTGAAACGATATTTTATGATAAAATAACAATATTAAACTGATAGATTTACGCCTTACACGTGTAAATTTAATGGTCTCACGTAGAATCAAGAACAAACACGTATATTGTATTATTCATTTATTCAAAATTTGTGTTAGTGGCAAGGACTACTATAAACAGGACGTGCACCGCCATGTAGCTGACTGCTGGGGCGGAGGCCAGTTCACTGCGTTCAGTTATCCTCTATCTGTCATAGTGCGAACATTGTCGTAGTCTGTCACTCGGTTTGAATCGGAGATTGTTGTTTGCTTCGAGGCCCATTGCTGCATTTCTAAGTGGATACTGTTTGTTTACAAAGTTTATTGCTAATTATATGTATTAAAAATGCCGAACAAGTGAGGGGTTGTGACCGGTCGGGGAAATTACAATAAGGAGTACAGGCGCCGCACCGTATCTTCAATGTGCCTGCTTCATGTCTGCCATCTCCAAAACTCACACCTCGCCTGGCGAAAGCTGAAGACCAACAACTGAGGTATTTTCTTCAGA
>VCRD01003087.1:0-22054 GCA_006783055.1 Trinorchestia longiramus
AGGAGGAGTATTACTAGGAGGAGTATTACTAGGAGGAGTATTACTAGGAGGAGTATTACTAGGAGGAGTATTACTAGGAGGAGTAGAAGAGTTCTCGTATTCTGTCCAGAAGAGGATATGTACGAGTCACACATTACTTGTTTTTCTTGCTAGTTTTTTGAAACGTTTCACTTGCCCTCGCAAAGATAAGGCGAAAAAGAGCCTACGCAAAAGGTCTAATTTTTTCTTATTCATATTCATGAGCTCATTAATGGGCCTTTTTAACCTGTTAATCAAAATTCCAGTGTCATATGCAGGTCAGTGTAGTCGTACGTAGACACATAGAGTGCCGACTTACATCGTACATGCGTGGCTGCTGTGTTCATGCACACAGGAGTGCTCTCAAGCACATACTCGTATGTTACCTCAGGAGTATTTTACTTTTTACACGAACTGGGCATTCTGTTCATTATTAATGATGAGAATTCATTTATTGCTGATCTTGAGAAATTTTCTAAGTACAGTGGAATTCCTTTAAACCGGCACTCGCTGGCCAAGCTTTACATATTTATTCATTATGTTTTTTCTTCTCTAACTTTTATGCCTAGCGTGTCTATGAATTGTTTATGGTTACTTGGGTGATATTAACCGGCAATTGCAAAGTCCCATAGGTTCTAGTTAAAAAGAATCCTATTGTACTCTCACGTGGTAATTATTACATTTTCGCAAACTTGAGAAAAATTGTTTGTTTTATTTTCTTTTTGGCCACTTTCCATTTGCAATTCGTTTTTATTTTGCTTCTGTTTCTATTTGTGTTGTTTTCATTCTCTACCCTGAGAAATCATTTGTACAAGCCCCACCCCTACCAATAAAGCATTCCTATAAGCCCGTTATTCGTCTCAATGACTTACTGTGCCCAAACAAGCGACTTACATGTATTATTGTTCACTATTTTATTCATTAATTTTCACAGTCAACGGAGTTCACATAGAGTGATCATGTTTGTGAGCTTCCTGTATTCGTTTGTATTTCTTTTGCAGTGAGTTTTCTGTGTTTGTCTCTAAATTAACAAGAAACAACATTGAAATGAAATAAAATAAAAATGAAAGTAACAATTTTAATATTATTGGTGATATGAAATTCTAAGAAAACTGTGATGTGATGGGATCGTACATCTGCAAAATGATTGCTTTATGACGATACAAGGAGCGTACGCGTGATAGTCTGTGAGGATTGAAAATCAATAGTACGAGTATTACTCATCCTCCTCTCACCTTACCTTGTTTCTGCTCTGGTGCCTGTGCGTGATTAGTATCGGCATGAGCTTTGGGCACCAGCCCGCGTTCGGATCATTTTACTCCTCGTTGTCATATTCTGTTTTATTCTTTTGCAAAAACGTAGTCATATCCTTTAAATGCAGCGTGGAAGTTAGACTGAATATTTTTTGAAAGTAGACCCAAATAAACTTTAAAACGTTTTGTTTCACAAGATGTGCCACATCAGCGCCCCCCACAGCGCCGTGCCCGATGCCCCAGTGCCAGGACGGCTACGAGATCAACTTTGCAGACACCAAGGAGCTCCTGAAACCTTGCCCTGCAGTCAGTTTTGAAACTGGCACGCTCTGTATGCCTTGCATTAGTTATTTGGGGCTGTATCCTAAGTTATATTGCCTTGTATGGGCTGCACACATCATGTGTGGCTGTATGCCTTGCGTTATTGTAGTGTGTGGGCTGCATCCCGTGTTGTTGTAGTGTGTGGGCTGCATCCCGTGTTGTTGTAGTGTGTGGGCGGCATCCCTAGTGTTGTTGTAGTGNNNCTTAGTGTTGTTGTAGTGTGTGGGCTGCATCCCTAGTGTTGTTGTAGTGTGTGGGCTGCATCCCTAGTGTTGTTGTAGTGTGTGGGCTGCATCCTTAGTGTGGTTGTAGTGTGTAGGCTGCATTACTTGCTATTGGCTTGAGTAGATAATATTTGTATTACAAGAAATTACGCCAGTATTACGTGCAAAATGTCAATTATAGATAACCATTCCGTAATTCGGCTTGCTGGTGAATCACAGTACAAGACGAAATGAGAGTTACAGCACAATAGTACAGTCTATAATTACGTGCGTTCTCTCTGAAAATATAAAAAACTCGAGGGCTTTTTTCATGTCTGGTTGTGGGGGGTTTGTAGTGTTGGGAAAAGTAAGGGTACCAATAGGCGTACAATAGTCGTAAACATGCATTAGTTTTCTCTCATACTAAGATGGTCTAACAATCGTGTTGGTAGGTAGAATTTACTATGGAAATTTACGTGATTTTAACAGGCATCAGATATTAGTGAAACTGAACTCAAAAGCACAACTAAGGACGAATATGTTTCTCCGGGGAAACTTGATTACGCCATCAAAGTTACTCAACATTGCAACGAGGCTTGTGAAATTTTATGTTGAATTTTCATGCACCTTCATAGTCCCGTTACCCTGTCGTTGAGGTTATTTACTCTGTATGCTATCTGCGTTCTACTGAAGATTTTCGATAATGATAATAATCTTAATAATGACGGTAAACTCTTAACCTTGGGCCCTTGTAGTTCCATGTCCCAAGGTCACTCATTAAGCACGAGATGTGTACATACTACCCACTGTTGTATGGTTTTCCACTTTAATCTCTTTCTCAAATTGTTTCACTATTGAAAACAAGGTTTTCAGAAATATTTTTACACGTATGAACCATGTGGAGATGTTTATTAGAGAATAGCTATTTCCACTTAAATTCCTATTGTGAATCGTTCGCATTGGCATCAACAACGGTTAACTGCTTGCCATCAGTTCGAGTGCATCCCGCTGGTGACAACGACAGTGTGTCCACCAGTGGAGTGCGCCCCGGGGCTGCGTACTATGTTCCTCAGCACCAGCGAGAGCGGCTGTCCCCAGTACACGTGTCTCAAAATAACGACACCAGCCATCGCCATCACACCTATGCCCACTGTGGCTCCCTGCGCTGAGGTTAGCTATAAGAATTTGTCTTTTTCCTCTGTCTTGCAAGAGGTATGCTGCAGTCTTCTGCCTATTTTCCTTGCCCATTCTGCAATTTGATCTCATGCAGCCAAGTGTGATGTCCCTGTTTGGAAGACGTTGAGATTGCTGTGTATTTGATGTTACAAATCTTCGAGCATTGTTATTTTGGGTATCATTTTACATCATAGAAGATGAAGCAGTTTAAATATTGTTCAGTTACACTCCTCCTGCAACTATTGTAGTTTAGAAGAAATGTTTTAATGGTAGTCTGATGGGGTTTTCAATGCCTTAATGGCGTATTTCGAATTCTGAAAGTCGAAATGAAGTGTAGCTACTCCTTGTTATTTTAAGGTAGTTTTTGTTCATTTAACTTGGCGTTTATGCGATTGACCAACGTACAAATGTTCTATGAATGAGAGCTGATGAACTCTCAAGAGATCAATACGTAACTTCGTAAATTTCCAAGAGAATCTGCACCTCACTGCAGTTATCGGAAAAAGTAAAATTTCCTTTATTTAAAATCCCAGTGTCTATCTGAAAACTGATCATTGTATCATGACAAAAATTAATACTCTTGGAGACAACTTGAATTTTTGTTTAGTTTGTATTTTTATTATTCCTTTGTGTACTGGCAGGTGGCGCTACCTGTGTGTGAGCCCGGAGAAGAGTTCTACCAGAAGAACCCTAACGACCCATGCCCTGAGTTTGGCTGCAGTGAGTATTGTGGTGCTGGTGGGGAACGAAATAGACCTAAAGCAGTTAATTCTTGCTAAGCATAAATATGGGCATTAAATAGATCCACATAAGCTTTGTTTCAAGAAAAAATTGTTGATAAAGCAAATCATAGCCGAATATAAGCACATGAATTGATTGTTATTTTTTAAAAGCTTGCTTTTGAATCAGCTTTTGAAAAATGAAATGATTGGCGAGCACATTCATCTAAAGCAATAATTGTTCTTTGCAGGCTCCATTTTCAGTGATTTTATCCTGTATAATTTCCACACCAGTTAAAAATTTATCTCTGTAAAAATAAAGATCAATTCGACAGAGAAGTTAGATTCGGGTAGTACTTTTATTTCAACGAGTTCTTCATAATAAAAATGCACGCGAACAGTTATTACAAGTTTCTTTTCTCGCAATTTTTGAATTTTGTCAGTAAAAATAAATAACATCACTCAGGTATACGCAGGTATGTGTCGTAGAAACATTTCTTAGTAGCTATGAAACTCAAGCAGTTCTATGATGATCGGAACAATAGCACCTCTATTCTACGATATGTAAACTTCTAATTCCTCAAATGTTAAAGCTCATTTATCATGCGTAATAAGGGTGAGTGTGATGAAATGTTTTTGTTGTATTATATCTTGTGATAAGGCCACCTACGCGGGTTTGCATTTTTGAAATCATTGTTGATGATGTTGTGGTTGAGAACGGATGCTTTTGACTCAAAGAATGTACAATGACGAGAACACGTACCTTACTGGATTAAACCAGAAGTAAATTAATAATACTCCATTCTATGAAAGCATGCTGAAATACATGGCTTTCCTGAGGTAGCAAGAGTTCATTATTCACTCCTTGGTTACATGTTAAATTGAATTCATTTTCGTTGTTCTGCAGCTGCATCAACGCACGCCTCGTTCCATGAGCACAGCTCTACCACAAAAAATAGTTATTTTGCACCTGTGCAATTCACCGTCCAGTCTCCCAAGGACTTGAAGCGAAGAATATATCTACATATACAATCAAATATGTTTGCTTCTCAACATTTTAGATCTCAGTGCCAACGTCCGTTCTACAAACTGCTGCCAAATATAGAAGTTATGTAAAGTATGAATGAACGGAGTTAGTTCCATGCAGATATAGTTCCTGCAAGACGCGTACATTTATCGTTCAAGTCGAACGATAGACACAACCCAACATTGATAGTTGAAGTACATGTTTTTAAATGCAAAAAATATTCAAGAAGGTGAAAATCTCTTCTGAAGGCTTTGTACAGTTTATAAACACTTAACTTTTGTGAGACACTTCTACTCCGTTGCAAGTTCTGAACATACTGTATAGTTTGTGTTACATGCCGAGTCTATAAACTCATTCATGTTTTATTCTTGCTCTTCACCATTATTGACAGAACTGGATTAAGAAATAATTTCACGCAACAAGACCAAGTTTTTCTGCCAGATTCTTGTTCAATAAATTGTATCTACTTATACTTCAGACAACGCAGTTTCTCAACGCTGCTGTTCTACAATTCTGAGTCGCGAAGAACAAATATTCGACACTATAGCTCAAAATTTACCCTCTGAAATGTATTGAACATACTATATCTGATGAAATAATTTTAATAAAGCCTTAAATAGAAAAACACTGGCAGACCTACAGTTTAAGAAATCTGAGACGAAGTAGCAAGTGCGTCATCTTACATTCAAATCTATTCCCAGTAATGTAATTGTGAAGTGTGAATGACTTTTAAAATTTCTCTATTGTGCCTTGGAGCACATGAAAATGTACTTTGTACAATTTTTATTTTTATTTCCTTCGTTTGGTGATAGAAGTATATCAAATACCTTGGTTTTTACACCACACGTTTGAATATTTCTGTGGACAAACAAGTAAAACTTGTTTTTGTTTGTTAAAATTAGTGCTCAGATTGAATGTATAAATTTTTACTTCCTACTCTCCAATTCAAATCACGCAGGAGGTTTCAAGAAATTAGTAGCACTTGGATTTGGTATCAACTGCAGACACCTCTTGTCGTTCTTCTGCGTTCCATTCACTCAAAGACGAACACTCGAGGGAAATGTGTTCCTTGTGTTTGTGTTCGTGATTACTACGCTGCAACCAAAATTTTGCGTCGTCAGCGTCCCCCTCCCATGTATGTTGGCCAGAGGAACAATCGGAACAGATCCAACCAAGCGCCACAGTGAAATTAGCACCAAACTTCATGGGAAAGAAGACACACTTTTACGAAAAGGAGTTGGTTGCTGGAACTCAGATAAGGAGAAACCCTCTTTTATGTTCATGAAGGAAATCGTAGTTTTTTTCTTTCCCATGTTAAGGCAAACACAATTATGCTGTCGGGAAGAATTCCACTTGGGAATTAACTTGGCTCCAAGTTTATTTATACATTTTTGTTACTCTGGATTTTAGTTTCACAAGTTAGGTCTAGGATGAAGCGTACTGAGGCTTTTTATTTCGTTCCTTGACAGTCCACTGTTCGTTGAACACTTCAACATAAACAATGTCACTGCTACGTAGTGTACTAATTTGAAAGCTCGAAAATGATTTTTTTAAAATAATTGAAGTGATTAACACGTTTTTTAACCTTTGCTATGTTGTTTAAATTCTCAACCAATTTTTTTATCATTAATTTTACTCTAACTCGGTTATAAAAAAACACATTTCACTTACAAAAAAAGAGAAAGAGCACAGCTACAGGCGCTCTGAAATCCCTCAGTCATTTAGAGTTCATATATAAAAAGTATTGTGTTTTTATTCTCTCGGGTCAGTGCCTCACTGTGTGAAAAATCTTATGCACAAATTTTTCTTACGGGAAGTGAGTGTTTGAAGTCCATCTCGCTACATAAAATTTCAACAATTTATATCATCGTTTTGTTTACATGCCTAATTTTTCTAAGCGATTTTAAGAGTGAGGTACTCATTAATTCCTTTAAAGCCTATGACATTTTCCGCAAATCAGAACCCATTGGAGAGCCGGTGCCCACCACCGGAGCTCCTCAGGTCGCATCACCCGAATGCGAGATGGACGGCAAGGCCTTCAGTACATTTGATGGAACTGACTTCAAACTAGACACCTGCAACCACATCCTCGCCCGGGACAAAACCAACGAAGATTGGCTCATATCAGGTTGGCTTACGTCAAGTTGGCTTAGATCAGCTTAGCTTAGATCAAGTCGAGTCCAGTGTGAATACTGGCTACGATGATAAGTGCACGTCGAGTTACAGTCACGTAAAATATGAAAACTGCTAGCAATAATTCTCAAAATTGGATGAGCGTCCGTTAAATCGAAAAACTATGATTATCATTACCAATTAGGTGTTAGTAGAAGATTTGTCATCAGGTAAGAGTCTCCCAAAATTACTTCACAGTAAAAACTAAGTATTTTTACTGTGATCATATTTCATTGGAACTTCAGGAATTAACTGCGTTCATGAAAACATATGCCTAGTACGTTAGGGAAGTTTATGTTTTGTCTCTACAGTAAATGTCCAGACAGAAACAATTGAATTGTTTACGTTCAAACAAAAAATATTTTTTATAAATTTGATATCTTCCATGATGAAGATTGTAAGCATTAGAGAGTGTGAGGATTATTAACGTTTTCAGAATGCAGCAACATCGTAAAGAAGTTCAGATGACAATATGCAGAGTAAACTTCGTAATTTAGGTGCATTAGATTGCCAAATTGTCATTTTGGTCCCCATACGTAGATTAACCTGCAATAATTCTAAAGTTGTAGAACCAAGTGAATGAACTTGGTGATCGCTGCAGTCCGAGAGTATTTCTGAGAATACACGCAGTTGTAGTGTGTTATGGTTTGTAGAATTTTGCAAATTCCTTGTTATGTAGTATATGCCTCCTGACTAGGAAAGAAGAAGCAAATTGTAAGGAAATGCCCTCTGGACGATATACTTATAATAGCCTCTCTTTAATTCTCTCTGAACAAACGAGTAATGCACTGTCTTAGTGAAACATTTATTCTAAAATACCAGAGTAGTTAAAAATTAGAGATTGGAAGGAGAGACCTATTTATAACCTTTAAACATCAGTGCCTTACAAAGACACACTGTTTCCTTTCAACTCTTTTAGTATAGTCACTTTAATAACACAATGTAATAAATGCACTGCCGTTAGTAAAATTACTACAATAATGTAACTATATTATAGTTAGTGTAAAAACCACATTTCTGCCTGCAGTGCACCGCAACTGCACGCAGGAAGGATCGTGTTCGCGTTACCTGAAAGTGAAGCAAGAGGAACACCAGATGCTGCTCAACCCTGACCTCACGATTGAGTGGGACTCCGCTTCTTACTCCGTGTCCCAAGTGGGTTATTTATGCTAGGAAATTGTACGCTCTGTTTCAATAGAAATTTGCTATGTGGATGAGATGAATGACATTCACTTAACGGAAATGCGTGATCTGGACTTGTTTACCAGTACGAGTGATTGATAATTATATTATGGTATGATACATCATGCAAGGCTTTAATAAGCTTTTTTTGCTACTCATGGAAACCAATTGATTGTTATATTTGTTTGAGTGGCAATGGATTTTATTGTTTACTTAATTATGGAAGTTGGTATCAGTTTATGGTACAACCATTCAGTAATGTTCCTATCAAGCTTAGCTCATTCCTTGATCTTTTAGCATTGATGAATTTTTCTTTCAATTTATGCTGTGTAAGATAGCTGTATTTCTCATAATTCGACGGAAGTGACTGAGTACGAATTGCAGTAATGGGGACAGACACTTTACCACGGCAATATGAATAATTAGAACTATGTTTTTTAATTAGTGTAGCAAAACTCAACAAGGACTTTATAATCTTTTACATACTTGGACGACGTCAAACACTAACTCGTGTTTTTTATTCACTTTGTCACTAGCCGTCTTTGTGCTTTTTACTTCCAGTTTAATGTTCTTTGATCAACACCCATATGTTTCCTTTCATCATCGCTGCCACCGATTACACTGACACTTTTTTCTTCTCGTATAAACTAGAAAGTTGAGTCGCCTACCAACATCTTCTGTTACACTGCCAATGTTCCCTTTAGAACACATTCATCTCTTAACGCACTCCTCTTGCTTGTAAGCATTAAATATGTTAAACCAAGACACATTCAAGCCTTTCAAAACATTTTAGTAATGCTATTCAGCTTTCAAAATCATTGGCTTCTAAAAGCATTTCCGACATTTAATGAACTATGAAGACCTGTAAATTGTAAAGCCGTTAGAGACCAGGACTTACTGTTGGTTGTTGCTCCGGCATAGCAGGGAATAGAACAAGCCAAATATTTTAAGACTAAGTGGTTTGAACATTGTGTGTATGCCTTTACTGATGTCATAAGCAGCCTTCAAAGTTGAATCAGATTTAAGTAATTTAGCATCGTTGTTTTAATTTGCAAATAAATTCTTCTATCAGTTACTTCATCGCTTTAGCTTTCTTTTATTTATAGGCTGGGATATATGTCTTTTTTATACTTTGTGGGATGTAGAATTACATTATTATGCTTCTGATTAATTATATTTCACTTCTAAGTCTTATCATAATCATCCTGAACGCTGCAACGACTTGTTGATGGTCCCATAAAATGAAGTAACTGATTAAGTCTTCGACTCTACATTCTACGTTAATATATCTCAGATGCAGAAGATCGGCAGCCAGTCCAAGACCTTCAGCGTGTCGAGGCAAGGGGACTCTTTATACTTGCAGAGCCTGCGACACGGCTTTTATTTCGTCTGGGACGTCAACATGAATCTCAAAATTGGGGTGAATGAAATTCAGGATCTGTGTAGTTACTGTTGTGAATCTTTGTTAAATATTTGCTTTCAGATCAATTTTCTGTTTCGTCAATTGACTATGAGTAGCTATTGAAAAAAGGTACCAGAAGTGACATTGATATTGCTATCCAATTTTCGTTCAATGTTCCAAGTGAATACGTGTACAATGCACTTAAGCATGCATCTCGGCTTTGCTAAAAAGAATAGCTAATCTATTTCGAACTCTTTTCCTGGGCCATTGAAAAAAAGTCCGACAAATAGAATAGAATAGAATGAGGCTATAGGAACGAACCTTCTGGCCCATTCTTGGGTCGGATAATTACTTCGATAATTATTCGATTGTTTACCCAAGTCCCATGCCGTATTTCTAGCCGCATCAACCATGTCGGCATCGGGATTCGAACCCGGGTCTTTCCGCTCGCAAGCAGATTCGCTCACCAGTCGACCAAGCTGGTGATAAGTCGACCAAGCTGGTGATTATTCGACCAAGCTGGTGACAAATATTTTCAGCACTATACTCAGAACCTATAATTATGAAAGTTATTCATAATTGCCCCTTTTCCAAGCTTAGAAACACATTACAGCTACCCATCAGGGAAATATCACTTATTTTGAGATGGTATTTTAATTTGGACGAGAGCCATAGCCCGTCAGTTGTTAGGCATTGTGAAACATCTCGCAATATGGGGAGGCTGGATGCCGCCCCAGTTAGTCTTTATTCTTGTGTTGTTTCGCAAGTTTTGAAAATATAATTATGAATTTAAATTTCCTATAAGCCTTATAACTTGTTCACTTACAAGATTATTCGTCTTGAGACGATAAAAGCTGATATGAAGTATTTATTTGTTCCTTCAGTTGATGAGAAGCGAGAGTAAGGTCAATTCAAATTTTTTGGTGGTATGCGATTAATTGAGCTTCATTTCAAATTTTTAATAGTATATAGAACATGATATGTCTGTATGAACAGAAATACCATTCGTTTATATAAGTATTTATGCTAATAAGTTAATCAGCAGGTTGCACTACTCTATGATGTCAATGAGACTCTAGTTCTATAGCATGTTTCATGGTGCCTAATTTTCAATTATAACAGCAAATAATCAAATAATTGCTGCTATTTATTGCACATTGATTCATAACTTCACTGAAACAGTGTTTTCCGTCTCCATACACTTGTTGGGTACGAATGGGTCCAAAAAATCTACGGACTTTTAAGTATTACTTTTAAGTAAAATACTTTTAAATATTTTCCTCAGTATTTAAGTACCATTCAGTGCATTGTAAGCTACGGAAATTAATTCGCATATTTAAATTACTTGTTTGCCTCTCATGTAAAAATTCGAATACTCTATCGGTGAGATTTTTTTCACTGTAACGCTACTAAAACTGATTGGAAATGACCGAGCAGAATTAATATCTAGGACAATTGTTTTTATGTCAAACGTGTAAATGGCTTGTGTACATTTCATGAAAATATATCGTATTCAGAAAATAGGTAGTTTCTTATCAATTACATGTAGTTTATAGACTGGTAAGCTATCTCTACTTCAAAGCTACGATTGACCGTACCATCTCTGTCTGTTGTTGCATACTGCTTGCATTAACAATTGCAAGCTTATATGGGCATAAAATTATGAGTTTATACGTACCATAATTTTCAATGCAAATGGTTTTGTTTATGGTTAAAGTTCGAATCAAAGTTCAAGTCTGCTAATAGTTGAAGCAATTGTTGCTCAAACTTCGTCAGTGCTATTTATTATCAGCACGTGCTAATTTGAACTAAAGTCTTCATCATATTTGATACTGATTTTGCATTCAAAAATCTTTCAACTAAATACCTTGACAAAAACTGAGTTGAATCTTGCAACTCAAGTAGAATAACACCTTCGATTCAGGTGGACGATGAGCTGTTGAATCAAGTCGATGGCTTGTGCGGGTTCTACACGGGCGATCCGAGTGACGATAAGACAAAGCCTGACGGTAGCCCAGCCACCAACACTGAAGAGTACGGAGACTCATGGACGCTGGGAGAAGACAAATGCGAAGAAACGCGATGTGATCCTGACATCACCGCTGCTGCCTTCCAGTTCTGCAACAGCATCGAGTGAGTTTTCTTTTACAATGCCAATGAAGTTGATAATACTTAATATGGTTACCATTTAGACGTTTGTAGTTAGAGATTAGGGGTAGCATAGCTTAGGAGTGAGACAACTCGGATTTTTGTAGAGTTTTGAATAATGAGTACCTCAGTGGTTTTAGTTTCTAAAAATGAGTAAAGTTCATTTTTTCATTACTGTTTGGAGGATGAAAGTTTTTATATGTATCTGCTTTGTTTTTTTTGCCTCTTTATGCATGCCCAATTTATTAACCTCTGGCCCCTTTTTATTTTTGTGCTTCAACTTCTTTTTTCTAGAGGGTTTCCCATCTGAACGAGGAAGTTAGCTTCCTTATTCGCTAGCTGTCGTAGACTGTGTCAAATAAAGCAGTAAAGCAAGACCCGCTGAGTTTCAATTACATTTTTTATCACAATGTTTTTGTTTGGACACTTTCACAGTTCAGTGAGTTCTAGCCAAACTTCAAATATTACAAACAAATTGATAAGAATGCAATATATATATATATATATATATATATATATATATATATTTAATAATCATCGTGAAGTAATGAAATAGTTCATTTGTTTTACGAATAAGATATTCATTTGCTACATTCAATTAGCAACTGAAATACTGGACTATTTTCGTATTTATTCTCACTACGTGTGATATAACATGAATATTAAATTTTTGCAAGCTCCGTAGATAGCGTGATATTCATTATTTCATTTTTTATTTTCTTCAATGTGCGACTAAGCTTAATGTTTACACATCCTGAGCTCAATTTCATGCATTTCTCTTGTTTAGTAAGGAAACCATTATTCCCTTTATTTCATAAGCTTTTGTAGAAGCGGAGGGTTTTTGTACAAGCGAAGCTTATGAAAAAAATGAATTTATTTAAAGTGTGCATGCTGCTGCGCGGCAGCAATAGTGCGCTGCAAGTTTAGCTCATTTGAAAGTAAAATTTCAAAAAATATCCCGAGCTACCTCTGTGGAATTTATATATAACTAATTGGTAATTTTCTCATTTAGAAACTGCTCTAAAAAGCAGTAGCAAATGTATTTCTTTTCAGAAGAAGCTAGAGAATAGAATGAAACGCCACAGTTTTTTGTTCATGCAGCGCACAAAAAATTAAATTTTTAATAAAGAAGAATTTGGAAAAACATTCTCTACCATTTGTTAGTAGTCATCTTTCGCCAGGTGCAGAACACCATCGTGTTAGTGTGCAATGTTTCAGCAGTACATAATATGAGTAAAAATTTAAATTTAGCACATTTGCCAATGTTTTGTTGAGTTGTTTTCTGAAACTGAACGTTGGTTGTTGCCTAGACCTTTCTGGGGATACACGTATATGTATCATACACATATATACATTTACATTTATACATACGAGTACATACAGAATTTCTAGACATGTCCCAGTTAATTGTAAATGTGGTGGTGTTCTGTGACAGTGCCAAGCCGTTCTCGGAATGTCACGCTGCGGTGCCGCCGTCCACCTTCCTCCAGGGCTGCATAGAAAGAACCTGCAAGTGTCTAGCCGACGGAGGCACAGAAGAAGAGTGCAAGTGTGCTGCTCTGAGTAGATACGTCACCAACTGTCTCACCCTCGACAACAGTATTCCTGTACAGGACTGGCGTGTCATAGCTAGATGCTGTAAGTGTGTAACATTAGTCATTGGAAATGATTGTTGAATTGAAACTCGCTGGATTTTTCCTTTTCTCTCTTAACCTCCGATAAGAGTAAACTTTTGTGCCGTCATTGCTTTGTAATAATTTTGTATGTACACTTTTTGTTTGTAAGGACAGCTTAGTTATAATTTCTCTGATAATTTTGGTTATTGTACCTTTTCCGTATATAAGATCCAGTTTTAAAATAGTCATTCAATATAACGTTAACTCGCACAACACTGATGAATAATTTTGTACCGCATAATTTGTCAAAACTACAGAATAACTCTGAAGACCGAACCAGTTCCACCCCAACGGTATTTTGTTGAGTAGCATTTGTTTTATCGTACTGTACATCCCAATTCTTAGAATACAAACTCCACCTGGCATGAGCTGTTGAAACAGCCTCAACAGCTGCAAAAAAAAATATCGTTGGCATCAAATCATAATTGCACTGTAAATTTGATTGTACAATTGTATCATTCGTAAAACAGACAAAGAATGCCCTCCTGGTGAGCGCTACTCAGACTGCCACAACAGCTGCGAGAACACGTGTGACTCGCTCAAGCTCGAGTGCCCGAAGGTGCAGTCGGCAATTTGCTCTGCGGGCTGCTTCTGTGATCCTGGTCTGGTGCGGAAGGACGGCCGCTGCGTTCACCCAGACATGTGCGGAGACTGCACGTGTGAGGGATACGGAGACCCTCACTACAAGAGCTTCGACAGGCGCAACTTCACCTTCAATGGCGAGTGCTCCTACATCGCTGCCCGACACAGGGACCCTAGAGGCAATCATAAATTCCAGGCAAGTAAAATCGCCGTTCTCATTCGTGTTTTTTATTATCTGTGCAAAAGTGAAGCTCAAGAGTGGAGTTTGGCAACAAAAGCGTCGGCACATTAGTAACTGCTCCTCTCTGTGAACGGAAGTGGAGTGTTTTTACTGTAGTAAAATTGTGTCAACAAAGTTCCTGAACTTATTTTGTATTTGAATACCAATCACAAGTGCGTATCATAAACATTTCAATCCGTTATGTGCTCCTCGTAACGTCAGAAAGCTCTTAAAATAGCACCAACTGGAGAGGAGGCAGATATCAAGATACATCATTGTTGGGGGATCGAGTACTGGGTGTGAACAAAATATAGATAGCATAAGCCAGAAGAATAGCCTGAGTACCGAAACTTGAAAGTTAAGGTCGTGGGTTTAGCTTTCGCTTGTCATTGGTTTGGGTTGAAGAGAGGAAGCGGCATGGGAGCATAATGTAACGTAATCAGAACGATGGAGGCTGTTGAATGCAAAAGTTACAGCCACTTACTTTGGATCTCTGCCCCCGAGAAGTACGTTTATTGAATGAATAAGTTGAATCGTCTTTGAGAACCTCCTCCACAGAGAAAGGAAGTTTCGGTAGATTATGTATTGCTAATTAGCCTTCAACACAATGTCACCTTCTTTTCAAAATGATTTATGCTTATTTTAATTATATTAATTACCTCAGCCTCAGCTAAATCAACTCTCCCGTTATAGAACTTATGTCTTTACCCTCAAATTAATCCAACAAGCAATTTGTGAATGCATACAACACTGTTATTAAAAGCATTGTTTCATCTATTCAGATGTTCACCTCAAAAGAATAGTGCAATTTAACCTGTTTTCATAGTATGTAGAAAATTGCATTGTCTTGTGCGTCTCCCAATCAGCAGGCAGTGCAATGAAATATTTTTTTTCTGATACGAAAATAATGAAGTTAAGAAAAAGAAGCTCAAAAGCCCTTTCATGTTTTCGTTTCCTGTAATACCTCCTTAGAAATTTAGAAATTCAATTCTTTGAAGAATTGGTGAAACCAAATTTAGGTGAGCGCCTCACTTGCCATCATTTTATTTCAAAAATTACCTTGATGTTATTACGCGCTATTCTTTCGTGCGTAGTAGAATTTGCTTTTCAGTGTCTACGTTTAGAAAAATGTTAAATGTTTTTGTGAAATATCGTGTTCTTCTCTTCTTGTATTAGAGTTCTGACAATTCCAAAGTTTATCACTCAAAATACCGCTTATTCAATTACTAGTAGACCCACACTTGAAAATTCACGTATTTTTTTACTGGACTTTCGCGTTTGATTTGCCAGTGGCTGCAGACTTCGAGTTGGAGTTTCTATATTGAAGGATGTACCTTTGTTATCCACAATGCAATGCACAATACATGTATATCCTACCGAATTTTCTCCTATCTAAATCCTTAACAGCGTAACAGAGCGACAGACCGAGCAAACAAGCAAGCAAGCAACAAACTGTGTATTATTATATAGTGGAATTACTCCCCTTCAATTTCCCGATGATCGAAGCCCAAAAATCTTTAGACATTTGCTTTTACTTGTTGATGCACTAATTTACAACAATGATCTTACAGTATCCTTTGAAACTCTGTGTCAGCATTCTTATTCATAATCTACTTATATAGACTGTCCAACTCTATGTGTCAGTCCCATTGCTTCCTATCTATTCCTGAAGAAAATTATTATACCGCAATCAGAATGGATATACCGTGAGGAACAAAATAATACAACTCGTTGAATAAATTGCCAGATTGCACATTTATAGACCACGTAAAATTACGAAAATTGGACTATATATAGACAATAGTATAAAAAGGTTAATGATATATCTAAAACACACAAATATTTAATGGAAAAAACATTTAAGAAAATGTATAATAAATCTGTGAACAAAAGTTTACAACACATTTCAAGATATACATACATTAATAATTGATGCATAGCCCTTATTAATCATGGCTTCGAGATGTTTATAGTAGTTCACTACCAGCTTTTTACAAGTTTCCGGCGAAATCTTATTCTATTCTTCAATGCAAATTTCTTTGAGTTCAGTGATGTTAGTGGGACCTCGCTTCTGAATCTTCAATTTCAATTCCCTCCACAAGTTTTCGATCGGAATCATGTCCGGGGATTGACTAGTACATTCTAAAATGTTTATCTTCTTCATCCTCAACCATTCCTTGGTTTCGTTTGCAGTATGCTTTCGATCGTTGTCATGTTGGAATTTTTATCCACGTTTCAATTTTAACAAACGAGCTGATGGTGGGAGTTGCTCTTCCAATATATCACGATATTTCCTGCTTTTCATGGTTCTTTCAATGATGTGAAGTGTACCTACCCCTGATGAACTGAAACATCCCCAGACGATGATTGAGTCACCTCCAAACTTAACAGTGGGTATGGTGCACTTTGGTTTATACTCTTCGTTTTGTTGCCTCCAAACATGGTTTGTGCTGTTTCTCACAAATAGTTCGATTTTGGTTTCATCTGACCACAGTACTGAGTTTCAAAACGCTGCTGGCTTGTTCAAATGGTCGTTGGCCTACTTCAGTCTGGCTTGACGTGACGTTTCTGGAGAAGAGGTGTCCTATGAGGGGTGCGGGAGCGAAGACCTTCACGGCGTAGTGCCCTGCTGATCGTGTGTTTGCTGGCTTTGATCCCAGATACCTTGAGGTCATCCTTCAATTCTTCACGAGTAGTTTGAGGCCTCTGCACTAATGTATGGACCAATTTTCGAGCAACACGGTCTTTAATCTTCCGCGGACGGCCAGTTCGAGGCTTGTTGAGAGTCGTATTCCGCCATTTCCACTTACGTATTATGGTTCCAACCGAGGCTATAAGAACACACAGTTGTGCACTTATCTTCCGATATCCCCCACCTTCATTATAGAGCTCCACAATACGTTCGCAAAGATTTTGGCTGATCCTTATTCTTACCTGTGCGTACGACGTTTCAGAACGAGAGCTGCTGTACCAATGACACGTTATTGGAAAAGAATGCTGACGAAAGTTTGATTGCCAAATAGTAGAATGTAATAGAACATTCTGGAATAATCCTACAAAAATTTTCATGCATAATATTGAGAAAAAGTTGGGTATTGTAAACTTTTGTTCACGTATTCATTAAACATGGACCTATATATTTTTTCTATTCTATGTTTGTGTGCTTTAGACATATTATTAACCTTTTTATACTATTTTTTATATATTGTCCAATTTTAGCAATTGTACGTGCTTTATAAATGAAAAATCTGGTGATTTAATTAACGCGTTGCATTATTTTGCTCACCACGGTACATGTTTTATAGGTATTGTATTGTGGATACCAAAGACATTGGATTACTGTAAAATATGCCATTTTTTCCCACTTTTAGCTTTCTTCTCCTACACTGCCATGTTATCAGTAGATAAGATACAGAATTGAAGTTCTGTATATATGTATTCATGAATAATCCAATATATAATAATAATACACAGTTTGTTGCTTGCTTGCTTGCTTGCTTGGTCCGTCTCTCTGTCACGCTCTTAAGGATTTAGATAGGCGGAAATTCGAGTGGTTTGTAATCATTGAATGGATTGTAGATATCAAAAGCCCATTCTTCAATCTAAAAATTCCTTCGCAAAGCCAGCGTCCACTGGCAAATCAAAGGAAAAAACTCAGTGAAAAACACGTGAATTTTCACATGTGGGTCCACTAGTGTTCATTTAAAGCACAATAATTCGTCTCAAATCTTTAATACATTCGTTTTTATAATAATTTCAAATTGATCAAATCTAAACCCTGGACTTTTTAAGGAAACTATCCAGTGAATTAATAACAGAAAGTAAACACCGATGTGACTACCATGAACAAAATCTACAAACACACACTTCATTAAACGCGAGCAGCATTCGGATACATTTAGGGAACACGTTTTTATGAAATTGAATTCACGTGATAGCCAATTAATCGGCTTAGAAATAACGAAATTTTTCGTCCATCGTGCAGGTGATTACCCACAACAAACGTTGCAACAGGGACCCCATCACGATGTGTACGGACAGTGTCAAGATTTTGCACTCCGACAGGGAAGTCGAAGTAAAGCTTCTTCCCACTGGGGCCATTTTGTCCCTAGTTGAGGGGGCTCCCTTGTCAGATTTCCCATACAGGGACGAACATTTTGCAGTAGAGCGGCCGGACGAGAAGCACGTAGCCGTGGCCGTGCCCGCCCTGCACCTTGAAGTCACGTACTCGGCAGAAAACTACGGATTTACGATCACAGTACCGTCGCATCAGTTCTCCAACGAGACTGAGGGACTGTGTGGTGAGCAGCTGTGTTTCTGATATGGTTTACTGGAGTCATCTTTTGCACCAATTTTTTCCGTACCTGTTTGGAACTATTTATTACATCTCTATGTTCCGTGGGTTTCGTTCTGGAGCTCATCAGAAGCAATGTTACACAATATATCTCGATCTAAGATCACGAGAACAACCATTTCTGATCTTAAAGAGCTGAATATTAAATCGAATTCTTGAAAATAAACTGCCTCTACGGTGAAGAATGTTACTGCTAAATCATTTTTATTTTAATGAAAATTATATTCCTTATGGGGTTTTAATTTTTATGGTATGTTTTGCGAATGTCTGTATAAATAGATAAGAACATGAAACAGATAATAATGAAATATCTATGATTGCATACAAATAATATATAATAATTTCACGCTTCAATTCAGTCTAAATGCCTATAATTTTCTGCTAATTAGTATATGTACATGTGAGTGTATTGAGTTCACTGTGATGTCTTACCTCAGTAAATCAGACTTACAGCTTCCACATGCACAGCCTTCTTACTTATAATTTAAGCAAATATCGTGAACTGTTAAATTAAAATTCTGAGTTCAAAATTTTATCATACCGTGATGTGTGTATATTTCAGTTCAAAAATGCTGATAAGTGTACTACATTGTTTAAAAACGAAAAACAGTTTACCGGAAATAGTCGATTACTCAACCCTAACTTCCAACTATACAAACTCAAACTAGAAGAAAGAAATTAATTGAATTCTATAAATGAATATCTACTGAATGGTATTCATGAAATGTTCTTTCAAATGAATTTATCCGTTTCATAGCATTCAGAAAGTGTAGTCGTGAACTGATTAAAAAAGAATTTCATATGTTTGTAAAAATCTTCGCAACTTCATAAGGGCTATTAAAATACAACATATATATTTCAGCTGCAACTCAAGTTTTTAAGCAAAGTTGCATTTCTTACGTCGTGTCTGCGATAATATGTTGTTTTCTACAGCATGTTCACTTGTTCATTAGTAAAGCTAATTACATATTTTTTCAGTGAATCTTTGCCTGCTGTAGTGTTCTTATTATGCTGAGATGTAGGACTTCGGTGGTATTCTTTTTCTAAGTGTATAGGAATGGTTTTCACTTCAGTCTTTAACTGTTATACCTGAAGCGCATCACAGTTAACAATTGTATGTCAATTCAAAAATAATATCTCTTTTTCCGCTGGAGAGTTGCTAGGAGGAACTGGAATTCCTTTTATTTTTTTTTCTTCGTCATCATTATCAGAGTCCGTCATCTTTCGAATATAGGTGCTAGTGCGAGCTGTCATCTGTTTCTTATCACTTCAGGATATTACATCCTAACTTCTAGTTGTTTGTCTAGTTCACGAACAACTAAATTACTATTCTAGTATCAGTTAACTAGTGTTAGTTGCCGAAAACAGGATACACCTTTGCTTATGCAAACCGTTAAATAGGGATTAGGGATATAAGTTATCACAATGGCTTCTGCATCATATCATTCAATTTACAATGTACATAATTTATTTCAAACCTACACTCATAACTATCATTAGAGTTCAAATTAACATGTCTTTGTGAATGCCCACTCTTTTCCAAAGTACATTCGCCTATTCAAGAGAAAATACGAATGTACTCTGGATTATTTATGTCTTCCTATACCGTTACGTACGTGATGTATTCATACAAACCATGTTTCAAACTCACCACAAATGTTGGGCGCAGGCAACTGCAACGGGGACCCCAAGGATGATCAGCAGCTGACCACCGGTGGCCAGGCCGTCTCTGTGGAGGACTTTGGCCTCAGCTGGCAGGCAAGTGTTCTTATTGGTTGCAGCATCTGGCCTTGGCATTTGGAGGAGAGCAATCTCTTGCTCTTTCCTTTGTTTATTCGTATCATATTAATTTATCATTATCATTTATCACTGGAAACCTACGTTGGTGTAGCGGTCATGCAGTAATACATGTTGCAGTGTTGTGAATACATCTGGGCTGAGGTTACTTAGGTGCGAAGTAGAAGTTCAGCAGAATGATGCCCGAAAGTCATTTAGATACATATTCGTGAGTCCCTCGTTTGTATTCATTACCTAGACTTCAATGGGGACTCAAATTAGAAGCTGCTTTTCCTGTGAGCTCACAGTACATTGTTGTACCGATATTAATGTCAAACTGAAGAGACATTATGATTTTGAGTAGTCCTTTGAATGTAAACTCGGATTTTGTAAAGGGGGCTAATATTTTAATTATATTGAAAATACTTTTGAATTTCAATAAATTTAATAGAAAATATACATTACCTTATATGTATGTACACAAATGTAAAGTAGTATAAAGAGCATCTTGAAATATAATCGGCGCTTTTTAACTGAATTGTATGATGCTCTCAAAGATCAAAAATCTCACACCATGACAGTAAATTAATTTTGTTATTCACTCGTTGAGTTCTCGTCTTCTCCTACACAACGATATATTGAAAACTTTGACTTGTTTGGCTTATGAAGATATCGTGCTTCTCACAGCAGTACCATGTTACAATGAATATAATTTTTCTCTTTTAACTTCTTTCGTCGTCAGTATTTGTATTATTTTAGTTACCTTCAATATCATGCTGCTTTGCATGAATTTTTTTTCAAATTTTTGGTACTATTTTCAGTTCGCATTTTTCTCTCTCATGAAGTAAGTTCTAATTCCGTTGTTTCTTCCCATGTTATTGTGTTGGTTCTTTTTGTTTGTACCCCTTTTTTGTTTCACATACTGTGATATTTTCGTAATATATTATTATTTCTATTCACTCTGAAGTAATTTATATTATCCTGTTTTCCCAGCATTTATTTTTCGTTATCTTCCTAACTGTCTTGTGTGATTTGAATTTGTTTTTCCTACATCAAAAAACTGAACAAAGTTGAAACATGTCTCCGTGTTAAAGTCATTAATATATACGACGAAACGTCGGAGCCATTCGAAAAGAAGTATACAATTTGTCATAATTTAAAGATCTCTACTACAGCACATGTAGAAATACAGGACTGCAAAGTTTTCGTTTCTTTCCTGACATAATGAAAACTGGATTTTATCTTCGATGTCTGTTCCCACTCGACTCTGCTTTAATTGAGCTTAATAGCATCCTTAGCGGCAGCGAGAAATGCACTGCAAATGAACAAAATAGTCAAATTAAATTTTACGTGCTGATCAGAGATACACTCAATATCAGTTCAGTTGCAAGAAGGTTGCTTTACTCCAGGGTTCCAAGCATATATGATCTGGCAATGGAAACTTCACATAAATTTCGCTTTATTTTTCGTTACACGAACACTACTAAACTTATTGCAAGGTTGATTAATGTTGAGGTAAATCTTTCAAAATCGCTATTGCATTTGTTCAATTATAATAATTTTTACTTTCATTCATTGCTACTTGCCTTGTTGTTATAATATATTGCATTCAACTACAATAACAAAAAGATACCACAATAAAAGATGTAAACGTTTACAAGTATGTAACTGTTTCACATTTTCTAGAGTTACCAATTTTCGTGTAAAGCAAATGTGTCTCTAGCACATGTATTCACGTCGAGAAATAGGTTAAAAGTATTTTTAATACTACTAAAAACTACAGGGTGTCCCTGAAGTAACTGACCCTTTTGATTTGCTAATAAAC
>VCRD01003087.1:22549-37189 GCA_006783055.1 Trinorchestia longiramus
GACATAATTCTAGAATTTGGTGCGATGAAAATCCAAGAGAAATTCAAGAAAGGCCGCTGCATTCTCTTCGTGCAACGGTGTGGTGCGGGATAACTGCTTCCAATGTGATTGGCCCATACTTTTTTGAAAATAATGATGGCGCAACAGTAACAGTTAATGATGAAAGATACCGAACTATGATTAGCGAATTTCTAATTCCTCAAATTGAGAGACGTGGCCTACGCAATACTGTGTTTCAACAGGATGGAGCCACGGCCCATACAGCAAGAGAAACGATGACATTGTTAAATGAGTGCTTTCCAAACCATTTGATTTCACGATTTGGTAACATTCCTTGGCCCCCTCGCTCTCCAGATATGACCCCATGCGATTTCTTCTTATGGGGCTACCTGAAGTCAAGGGTTTATGTAACAAATCCAACAAATCTGCAAGAACTTAAAAACAACATTTCTTCTGAAATACAACTATCGCCTGATACACTAAGGAGCGTTATGGAAACGACAAAGAAACGAACCCTAAGTTGTCAAAACAACCATGGCCATTATTTAAAAGACATTATATTCAAAACCTAGTTCTAATAAAGCATAAAAAGGTTTTTTTTCGAATAAAACAAGTTTCCATATCCTAGCGTTAATAGTTTTTGTTTTATTAGCAAATCAACAGGGTCAGTTACTTCTGGGACACCCTGTATGAAGCATACATTGCTTCGTTCCCTTCCTGCTTCGTGAAGAACTCCTACTGGTTAAGTAATCATGTTCCTTTCATAATCTTTGTAGACAACGTCTCGCTTTTGTTTTAATTCTAGAACAACCAGTTCTGCAACGACTCTGTAGTTCCATAACTGCTTTACATTTAACACCAACTCTCAGCCGGGTTGTTGGCTGAGTTGCTGAGTGCGTCGTTCATGAATTCAATAAGCCGTGTGTCGCCCATTAGACTTACATTAATGGCCGCTACCGTTAGCGTGAGACCCAGGCTCGTTAATCTGGCACTATTGGCCGTTACGCGGTCCTCACACAGACCCTTGAGGGACAGTGGCAAACTGCCTTGCCGCTCCAATTGCTCTAGCTTCAATAAATATAAGCACAGAAACATGCACTCAGAAAATAGTATACATAATACACGCAAAGACTTTTCTGCTGATTTTGATGAAGCATTTTGTACGTAGAGAATTTGTGCATAGAGGAACTCATTGGAATTAGCATTCTTGTAACTATATTAGAAAATAGGATACGATTCTGAAACGATGATTCATAGCTTACTATTGTTGTGTAGTGCTGTAAATTAAAACACTGCAGGTTGGTTTGTGTCATTGTTATGCATAAGCGTACTACAAAAAATTTCGTAGCATAGCATATGCAATACTCCTCAAAAACGTACCTGACGTAATTCTTAGTCTGATCTGATATTAAAAATTCCTGTATATTACATATATGTCTTATACAGCCGATTATTACAGCAGGTTCACGTGCTTTTGGGTTTGTACTGTTTTCAAATGACGTGAGTTTTAATCTTCACCAGCTCGTTTTACTTTTGATCAAAGAAAACTAATGTTCGAGAAATCTGAAAATCCTAAAAAAATCTTTTTTTAATGTTAAAATATGTGTTCTTTCTTAGAGATATCTTAATAAATATTCATTTTCAATCTGTCTTATTGGTCAGAGGTAAAAGCACATGTCACTGCCTCTGCATATTTTTTTCAGGGAAACGCGTAAGAAGTTTACATTATTTGTTTATGTTATGCAAGGTAGTAATTCCACGTCATATTTGATTTCAAATGTGTAATTATTACTAGTACTCGTATTTCTTCGAGCTTTTGTTCAAGTCTTCGTGATTTACGTTATGTATAGAGTGTGTAAAGAATATTATACTTTCGTGTTGATAGGAATATATTCTGTTGGTATTTTGAGGTAATCCTGAATACGTGGCTTGTTCGTTCTTGAGCACCACGTTGAGGTCTTTATATTGAAACTCTACTTGAAGCTGCAGTTCTACTGCGCGAACTGAAACTTTATGGTTTCCCAGTATTTCCAAGCAACCTAATGGTAAATTATGTCTGGAAGTCAAAGTATTTTTCTTAATGCACTCAATTATATTATTGTAGGAATTGAAAACTCGATTCCCTTCAATATGAAATTTCTACTTGATGTGACTGCTGATTCCTGTCAACCGATGAATACTTTCTTCCAGTGATCAAAATAACAGGTTTTAGGTAATTTTAGGTAAACACAAAAAGTCAAGAAAAACATTTGAAAGCATTTATTAGGCTTATCGATCGCATTCATTTCAAATGCTTACAGTAATTATCAACTAAAACTCGGGAATAGCATCAACTTTTCCTATAAATGCTATTCCAGTGCAAAAAGTATGCAGACACAAAGTAAATCAAACATCATTGCACCATCAACAAATACTTCAAGTTTCGAGCCATGATCATCAGAAAAAATTATAAAAGTACAATGTAGGTACAACGTAGTAAAAAGAGCAGTTCCATTTATGCTGCAACTTCTGAGGTCCACTGAATGCGCACAATTAGATTCTTTGCTTTGAACGCCATCCCACTTCAGAACTACGTAGCTACTGTCTGTGACCGTCTGTCTCTTATTAATACTGCTTTCGAGCTGCTACCACTCCTCTTTTTCAGAGTTAATAGATTTCTATCTTTTTGAAATGCTTACCTGATCTGAGTTGAAAAGACTGTCTTGTAGTTACAATGTTGGAACCTACCATATCTTTTGCACTTATTTCACTGCTATTCCCGTATTTTGGTGCTAGAAACTGGCAATTTTAGCACTTCAGAATTGCTGTTGATATTCACACTGTGGTGGACCCTATCTTCCTAATAGCGCAACTTATTCTTTTTCTCCTTAAGCGGTCCTAAGCCTTGTATACTCGATTTCTTTTTAAAGCTCTTTTTCAGGGTACTCTATGAAATTCCCCCCAATATTTAGAAGAACCAATTTTAGACCTTTACATTTTCCGTCGTGCTCTCGTTCTTACTTTCTTCGAAGCTACTGATTTGAAAGCCTGTGTCATCCAATTTAATTTTACGCCCCGTTGCAGGTGGCTGCAGAGTCGCCTGGTGTGTGTGAAATTTTCAGGAAGGAAGACTCCCCCTGTCTGCCGCTGCCTCCTGATGTAGACCCCTGTCTTAAGATAATGGACCCTGAGATCTTCGGACAGGTAATACCCTTTACAAAAAAGTAACTTGGATTAGTTTTGCTATACGTTTTAGTTGCAAATGATGTTTCAGTATGTCTCAAACCAGAGTTATTCTAAACTTTTCCTCTGAATGACATATCTTAGAATATTTATTATTGATGCTTATGACTTTGTTGACGGATCTTGGTGAATGAAAATTTGTTACGAATTTTATTGACGCTGGTGTGTGATACTTTTCTATGTTTGTTCCTCAATTATTTATAAATGAAATCCAAAATTCCAAGAGATATGGACGTTGGATATGCTAATGAAGTGTGTCACACATATACTTCTGTCAGATAAGTATACAAATAGCTGGATCTTTGTACCAAAAACTGCGGCCAGTGGCTCAACTGTTGCGTGAGCGCTCTACTTCGTCTTTCTTTTCCTTCGCCTTTATTTCAGGAGACTATCGTAGCTTTCGTTTTATAAAAACGTACGTCTCATTTATACTTTTTTTCACTCAAGAATGTGGCTGGCGTTTATTATGACATACCACCTGAATGAGTACCTTCAAACCATCCGTTGACTTCATTCTTCAGTTTTTCGTCCCGTTGAAATTTTCCCTGCCACTGTTAAAATACTGTTCAAGAGGAAAAGGTGGTGAAAGCTCTACATCTGGCTATTATCAGAGCATAAAATACACAGTTGAGATTTCAATCCTTGTCTTTTGAATAGACTTCGTGATGATGGTTCTTCAGTAAAGAATAATGAGAGTAAACTAACTCTAGATCGCTATCCTTACAAAAGGATAGTCTTGCCGCCGTGGGACCGTTAATATTCATAGAACTACATCTGAAAAAAAAATTCGGCACGTTTTGTAAGCTGCAGGTCTTTGCTATCATTAAGATGTGTTCAAGACTAGTTCACGCGTGTTCACTTGCTTACGAAGGAATGGAGTTTCGAAGTTAAATATCCTTGCCTTGGGGTTTCGTTCGGCATACGCAAGGGATGCAAGGGATCGGATTCATATGTCCCAGATTGGTTTTATTGAAGTTTTTAATTATAAATTTACATGAGTGAAACATCTATTTTAAAATTTCATCAATAAAGCTGGTGTCTTAAATAGTCAGAATTCTGTCTGCTGTATAACGCACCATACCCCCACAGAAATACAAATAATATAGAGCGCCAGTTATTCTATTGATCTAGTAATGAGATACGCTTCCCCTTGACCAAAGAAGCTCTCTTAATCTCTTTACCAACCATTATTTCTAGAAGAATATCTAATTTTAATCTGAGTTTTCTTACGATGTTAATATATTACTTTTTATTCTAAATTTATGTATAGCCTGTGTTTTAAATGTTTTATTTGTTATGCTTGTAACTATGTTCTGCAAGCACTGTTGAGATGTTATGTTCTGCAAGCACTGTTGAGACACCCTAAAAAGTCACACGAGGCAAACACGAGTGCACAAGTCTCCATTGGATAAGTAGTAAAAGTAACAAGAATGTATGACGCTGTCTCAGTGCCACCCTCTGGAAGACCCTGTGGCATACGTGTCATCATGCCAGCAAGACGTGTGCCTCAGTACCGACCCTGACGAGGCTGCATGTCAGTCCCTCAGCGCTTACGCCAAACGATGTGCCCAACTCGGCTCCTGCCTGCAGTGGAACAGGGAGGACTTCTGTCCGGTCACTTGCCCTTCTGGTCAGTGGGCAATGCTCTTGAGGGTTGCATGCTTATGTACAACACATTACAATTGCTTTTAGGGATTTTCAATTATTCCAGCAAATAACCATCCTAGGTTGTAGCCTTCCTTCTTTTTCAATTATGATTTACACTCGAACTGTAAATACATCTTTCAGAGTTCATTCCAGTATTTGTTATCGACACCACAGTCACAAGTATTTGTTGATGTCTAGCGATCATAACGTTTGTACCCCCGGTCAACTGGGGTGGATGCTCCATCTTGCTTAGCATGATAACCCAAACTCAGATTCCAACGTGATAATACGTACATATTCTTAGGCCTAACGCAGGCACATACCACGGACAGAAAACTTATGCAGTAGGAGAACTAAGAAGCCTCTTCTTCTAAGAGTTTTATTTTCTCTGACGAATAAATGGATTACTCGTCTGATGTGGTGAGGGAAAGGCTTTCATACTTTACTTTATTGATCATAACTTGCCTCATCGTGGGAACTTGGTACTGTTTCCTCTGTGCAGTTATTTGTTGCTATTGTTGTAACTGCATCACTGCATCTAGTACTACCTGAGGCTGAAACTTATACTGCTGTAATTTTACTAAATAGTACGCAGCTCATCTTTTTCAGATTTTTCTCTTTACGTTAAACATGCACTACTTGATGTGTATTTCTCATAATTTAATCCGCTATCAAGTGTGTTTTTTAGTAGCATCACATCCTTGTTCTTTTGTGGTTTGCATTATTCATAACTAATGTAATTGAGGCTGTGAGTTGTATTGGAATCTTGTGCTAATTGAAGTTGTTACAACTTCCAACCCGTTGAGCTAGTATCTAGTGTGGAATGAATCTCACATCTTAAATGTATTGTAATTTGAGTTTGATAGCGTTTAGATCTAATGCAATTTGCATATTGTACAATTAGAACATGGTATAACTCGAGTCTCGTCCACCATAAATACAGTACAATTTAGATCTCGCACAACTTGAGCAATGGCTTGTAAAACTAGCAAATCACATTGAGAGTCTATTCTGAGAATGATTTTGGAAATTATGATGATATTTCTTCTCTACCTTTTTGTTTTTTCTTTCTTACTAGTACGTGAGTGTTTCAAATATAAAGTTTTCTTTCATCATTCTTCAATTTTTCGTTTGTTTGAGATGCTCGTTACTCACTTCCCGTAGATGAAACTCAAATGACGCGAGGATGGTAAATATAGGCTATAAACAATATAGCTTACAATTTTTCACTTAATGTATAGATGGTAATTTTCTGGAGTGTTAATTACAAAACAAAGAGAAACATCCAAATTCTCTCGTTGTTGTGGTCTCGTTACCATGACATTGATCACCAGCCCGTCCAACTCTATATTACTTGTGTTCATGAGGAAGCTTGAGCTGCGTTCAGATGTATGATATCTTGCTGAAGCCTGAGCTCGATGTTGTCGGCAAGACACGCTGTCTAAACTCTGTTGCCAAGTAAACTCTACAAAATAACTATGAAGTGTAGGCAAATTTCGAGTAAAGCTAACATATAAGTTCTAGAATGAGATACTCGTTTGATGTATCGAAATAATTTATGACTTACATGAGAAGTCAAAACAGTGTCGTTAATCACATACCTGTGTACTCCTTTAGTTTCTCAACCTTACAAAATTGTTCCAACTCATCAGGTGTAAAACGTGCACGATTGATGACGTGCACGATTAATGACGTGCTTCAGACGGCATGGAACTTGGGTATCAACCCAGGAATGGGCCAAACGATTCGTATTTATTGCCCTATTCTAAACAAATTTGATTGGTATTTTTTTTAGAATTTTAACACATTTCATCATACCAGGCCAAAGATACGAGGTGTGTGGGCCAGGCTGCGTGCTTACGTGCGATAACTACGAGGAGTACGAACAGAACCCTGACTCGTGCCCCTTCAGCTCCACTGACGGATGTTACTGCCCCAGTGACCAGGTATGCCTCGTACTCATGTTCTATTTGGCTGCTATGTAGCCTTTCTTTTCTGACTTCCCACCAAACTTGTCTTGCTAACCCAGCTGACATGTGCTATTGAACCCCTAGACAAGTAAGGAGCGAGATTTATTTCTAGAAACATACTTTACAGAGAATATTTTTTGCAGGGGAGTTTTACGTGTGTTTCTGAACTTTGCAAGTGTATCAGACCAGGAATTAAATAACCTTCTCAGAGGTGTTGCAGTGTTTATCTGTCACGAAGTTTTGATTGCAGAATCAGGAATCTGAATTTCTTTTGACTACGGTGTCGCTGTATAGCATACTTTTTACTGTTACCTCAATCCTGATCATAATATAATGTGCCTAAACTACAAATGTTATGCTCTCTTATGAAGTTCAATATATTGCAAATTTTTTGTGAACTGGTCAAAAATTAGTTCTCTTACTTTAGATTTGCTCGTCAGACTGACTTTTTGTTAACGAATGTATACCCTGACATGTATGTGATCACAGTGGATCATCTCTTTTGAGGTACCCGAAGGGTAATAATAAATTCTTCATTATACAAAGTTTGCCTATGCTGATGTTGTCATATAGTAGATTATTTTGCAAAAGATGACCGAAGTGTACTAATTCATATAACATTATACGTAGTTTTTTTAATCTTTTAACTTCAAACGCTGATCTTCAAAACGAGAGCATCGAGGCTCTGACAATTTTTTTCTTCTTCTACTAATGTTGTTCTCTGAGCGACACAAGCCGAGCTGCACATTTTTTGCAGAAGTTCTCGATGTTGCAGATGTTTTTTTATATCCGGTAATCACTAGCATTAAGGACCCTTAAATGCAACTGACGTCTTGAACCAAAGTTTGCTACAACTACATGTAAAGGCCTCAGGTAGTTACCTAGCTCTCACAGTCTTTCTTTTAAAGGTTCATAATCGGATCGTGTTCTTCACTAAAGGAATAATCAGCGCTGATCGGATTGCCTGTGCGCTGTTCCTCTTTCGTGTCGCTGGATAACGCTTTCCATTATTCTTTTGGTGAAGCATTACCCTTTTTTTTAATTGGGTCCGTTGGCGCTTTTGTGCAAGGGAGGTAAAAAAGTTCGTATGATTTTCTCCGTGTTGGTGCTTTAATATTAGTGGATGCACGAAGACAAAGAAATGGCAACTGTTTCAAAAAAGTTTTGATGATGTTGCAAATCACAAATACAGGCCGGTGTTTCTCTCAAAGAATAGAAACCATGCCTTCGTCCAGAGTTGGGTGAATGGATGTATCATAGTGTACTCAAAACAAAATAGCATTATACCCAAACTGTGGGTAGGTGCCGGTTTTTGAAGATAGATTTGCCCGGCTGAATGACGGCCACATCTACGGGACTTAGAATGACGGCCTGTAACTCAGTTCTGACACAATGAAGGCAATGAGCGCCGAACATCAAGCAAATGCAGGGCTTTTGAAACGGAAGCGTTTCTGCGTAAGTGATGTAAAATTAGAAACATTGTTTTACACATAAAGTTCAATTTTTATTCAGGACGTCATACATTTACTTTTTTGCTATTTTATCGTGAAAATAAATTACAACGATAAAATAGGCCATGCTTGTACGCAATTTTCATTCTTATGATAACTTACAAATGTTTCACCAGGTTTTTAAATCCTTATGTGAACTACACCAAATGGCATCGTATGTTGCCTAGTAGCCGGTGATTTATCATTCTCTTCCTCAATTTTTGCATGTCTTCTAGGAGCGAGCAACAAGTGTTGGAGTTTTCTTTATTATAGCTGAGGGCTTAAATTTTAAAAGGAAGGATTACATGGAACAATTGAGCAGCATCCTCAAGTGTTTTAGCTTCATCAATCATTTGAAGATCATGAATTGGTTTTTACTCTGTTCACGAGAACCAATACGGTGGTCCCATTGCCGCTGTGCTGAACGCGCTGAATGCAGCGCACCGTGGGAGAAGAGCTGATTCAAGTGCGAAAATTATCTTGCACGTTGACTTTAAATGATCTAATTTAGATATAAGCGATTAATTCGAAGTGTAAAATGCTGAGAATTATTAGCATGTAATAAACAACGTCCCAAGCTTGCACAATGAACGCAAAATAAAATAAAATTAAACTGGATTACAGAATTGCTACACTATTATGAGTTTGAACTGCATAGCCTCTGCACATACTCTATATGCATTCAATCTATTTTACAGTCCCTAGTTTTTTAATCAAATTTTTACAATAATTTGGAAGCTCCGCTACTTTTTTACGATGGAAAACTCCTGTATTCAGTAACTAAATATTTTTAAAAGAAAGTATTGAACTCAAAGGTTCAACACTTTCTTAAGAAAATTTTCATTCTTGAAACATAAACACCTGAAACTTTGACAGAATAAGGAAAGTAAGAAAAATTCTTGATTGCTGAAATTTTACTTCTATTCATAAAAGTATTCAAATAAGCGTGTGATGGTCTCTAGAGGCATTCACGTGTGTTTACTCACACCAACATCGAGTATTGATCCAATATTAACCTATTTCGGCTTGACATGCACTTTTTATGATAAATTCAATAGGTACTGAAGTCAATATCGAATGGAAGGCGTTTTCCATTCGAATTCAGAAGTATGGTCAGTCTTTCGCATTTTTGTGTGCATTTATTTATGTTCGAAGTCTAGCTTCAGGTGCAGAATGCACTGATTATTTGCGTTGTGTAGTCGTCACTGCAGTCGTCATAATTTCATTTCTATTGTATTGCTTTATTAAGGTCGTACGGGTAAGATCAATTTGATTGTTATCCCGTTTATGTTTCGAGTATTCTAGAGTAATTTTATGATGATCAGGACGAATAAACTGTTTTTAAATGCCCTGGTGCTATATGATAATACATAATATGATTTTTTCTTTTATGTATTTATCGAACATTGGTTTCCAATTTTCCACTAATTGTCATCAAAGTTCATAAAAAATTCTAGTACATTCGACGCATTAAAGCCGGCATTGTTGACTGGTTTTTCAACTGAAACATACCTTACGTATTGGGTTTCCACACATGACGATGGTACGCATCTTTACCCAGCACTCCAATCAATAATTCATTACACAATTTAATGAGAGAAAAATATTCCTCAGGTGCTTCTTAACGGCACGTGCGTCGAGAAGGCTGAATGCACCCCTTGCGATGAAGAGGGACACCGTCAGGGAGACACGTGGAACACAGACACATGTACCACCTGCCAGTGTTCCAATGGGAGGGTACTTTGCACCTCCAAGTCGTGCCCCCAGGACCCCATTTGCGACAAGGGGTACAATCTCATTGAGGTTAGTGTTCTGTCAAGGAATACAGCAGCATCGATATATTAGTCTGACGGATCATCGCCAACAAGTATGGTTGATTACCTTTAGATAATTTTTTAATAGCGGGATGGGGCATTAATACTATTAAAAAACAAAAACCACTTCGTTTTTGAAAAAAAGACATTTATTTCTAAGTTTGATTTTAACAAATAGTATGTAATTTCCTAATCTACGACTACAAAAAAAATTATTCAAAATACTTGGCTTATACTCTCACTACTTTGTAAAGTCTTTTAGGAAAGTTTTTAATGGCTGCAAAAACTATTGTACTTCTAAGGGTATTTTTTCTAGCATTTATTCAATTTTGACTTTGGAACTTAGATTCTCTCGCAAGGAGCAGAGCAGGCTTCACCTTGATAACTAATTTTATAAAATTATGTTGGGTAATATTTACGAAACAATAATTGTTCAGATTGATTTGAAAATATGTAACAGAAATTATACCCCACCCTGAACTTCAAAATGCGCTTATGGCAAAGAACTTTAAATATGACAACTATCTATAATAATTTTGTGCAATTATTTTTAGGTATCATATGTTGTGATAACTAGTAGTGATATACACGACTATTTTTCAAGTAATAGAGCGTTATTTTTTGATGTATTTTGTACTGTTATTTCACAGTAAGCTTGAGCTACTGTTACGTCAAAGTTGCGTTATTTTCGTAGTAAATTTGAGGCATGTTTGCTGAAACTATATTTTATGCTTTGCCTTAACCTTTTATTATTATTTTCAATATAGAGTTGATGCTGTTATAGTGTTCGTACCTTTTAGTAAGATTTTTACTGCAAAGTTGTTGTCATGCATGTATTTCGCTTAAAATTTTATGATACATTTACCACTTACTGTACATTAATGGAAAATTTATATATTATGATAAATTCGTCATATATTCAATGGAAAGTTTGGGAATTTAGTAACGTGTAGAATGTTCGTGTACAGCGTACTGTTAGTGACCGGTGAACAGAACTTCACTGAAACACCAACAGTTTCAGTAAATAGGAAGCGAACGACACACATAAGCCAAACGTAGACGTCAGTGATGATAATGGTATAGATGTTGGGCAAAAATAACCCTCAGTCAAGAAATATATTCTGCGATTGTGTCGCCTTCCGAAGATGATTGCGAGGACATATCACACTCATCAATTGTAGGCAGGGTTCATGCATAACATACATCTTATTGACAGTTTGAAAACTTCATTACTAATGGTGTGTGTTCTGATGATTATATCATCCTATTGAAGAAACTGTCTGCTGAATGTTTGGAATTACTGCTCGTGTCTTTGAGTTCACTGTAATTTATGCATCTTAATCAGATAATCCCACTATATAATAATACCCAACTTGTTGCTGACTTGCTTGCTTGCTCGCTTGGTCCGTCTCTCTATCACGCCCTTAAGGATTTAGTTTGGAGGAAATTCGTCTACGAATAACAAAAACAAGATGAGATACCATGAAATTTCATCCCTAAATTACGATGACAAATATAGATTCTGGAATATATATTCGATTCCATTGCGTAGCGATTCATTTTGAGGGGTGAATTTTCTGAATTTTTTGGGCAATATGTTGTGATTGTCGCTAGACTTGATACGCTGGTAGAAAACTTTGAAATCTCTTCATTCATTCTGGATTAACCAAATCGTTTTACCATTTGTAGTTTTATAGCTATAATAGTTTTAAAAAGGTACCTTACTTATGGGCCACCTTGTATATGTAGATAATTAAATTAGTAATTTATTGTTTATATATGAATCAGTTAATCAGTCGTGCATATTCTAATAAATTTCTTTATTATACATTTACTGCTTAGTGACCTTATTGTATTCATCCTGACCAGTTATTGAACAAATTAGTATCAATAAATAATTGATTAATATTATTGTGATAAAATTTATTAACGTTTTTACGTTTAACGTTTTTAAACGTTTAACGTACGTTTTTAAAACAAGAGTTATAACTTACTGATTGTTTTTTATGTGATCCGTCATCTGCATATATAATCGACTATGTATTTCCATCTCTCTGTATCTGTGTGTATCCGTCCCAATACTTCCTATCTATTACTGAAGAAAAATTATTGAACTGAAATCAGAATGGGTATACATGTATTACAAGCACTGTATTATGGATACCAAAGGCACCGGATCACTATATAACATGGCCATGTTATCGTTAGGTAAGATACAAAATGAAAGTTCTGTATGAATTCAAGAAAAATATTCGGATTTTGATGGTACCACGGGTAAAACTGAAAAATGTATTTATTTCATAGATCCTCAATTTTCTTACTGTTGAATCAAGGAATATTAACGTTACTTTCTGGGTCACATCATCGTTGGATAAGTTACACAATGGAAATCCTGTATATATTAATGAAAAGTATTCATTTCAAACACAATAGTTCGTCGTAAATCTCCAATGCATTTATCTTTATAATAATTTCAAATGAGACAAATCTAAATCGTCGAATTTTCACGGGAACTGGCTAGTTAATTATAATCTTACTATCTATCACAATCTATCACAAACTTCCTTACGACATTATACTGTAATTATCATTCGCACCTGATTATACCCTTCCAGTTACTCATGCCCTACCAGATAACTAAGCTCTTTAATGTTCACGTCCTTATTAATAATCCTGCTATATGATCATGACCGTCATATTAATCGTGATTTCCACCATAATATGACTCTTAATTATAATCACGGCTGTTATACTGATCCTCACTTTCATAACGATATACTTATGTTTTTAATACCTAAAGTTTTCATGAGGCATAAAGTTTTTATATTTCCTCCTGAATTACGCGTAAAACGAAATAAATGCACTGTATACGTCGACCCTTTTAAGATCTATAGATAACTGACTCAGAATTTCATACTATAATGTTTTTAGTATCGGTATGTGAAACTTGTTCGACCATAACTTGACTGTACAGCTTTTGAATTGTGTGGGGATAAAAATGATACAACCATTGACATCCAAACACCATCCCAATTGGTGGGAGCGGCTTTTCACTTCCACCCAGGGGAAAGAACTATCACGCTGTCGTGAAGTGATCATCAAAACCTCGCCGAAATACAAATATTTATCCCACTGACAGCTCCATTCAGAAACTCAAATTCTGTGTTGTATTTCGAAGCGTATAAATAAATAAAAAGCTGTTATAGACTCTGAAGCTGTTGGTTTTCTAACATATAAATTTTACTACTAATTTAAGGGCCTTCACTAAAGTAAGAGTAAGTCTATCATGTGTTTTTCACTGACGGAAGATTTGTCTGTCACTTGTTCTTCACTGGAGTAACTGCATTATAACGTGCAGTTGCCGTACGCTGAAGACGAGTGCTGCGGTCCCCCCAAGAAATGTATCCTGGCTCCACCATCGAGCTGCCCCCCGGTCAAGGAGCCCGTGGAGCCTTGTGGGCACGGCAAGACATACCAGCTCATCCAGAGCGGCCGCTGTAGGGAGTTTGTCTGCGTGTGCCTGACTCCTGAGGAATGTCCTACGTTACTGCCACCCGATCCTGCTCAGCTTCAGCCTGGTCTGTTATTCACTGTCGTCCTACCAAATTATATTTCTTTCTTCTGATCAGTATTGATTTTCACTGTTGACAGTTTCATGTGTGTTGGTATTGATTGCATTATGTGTTTTAATTTTTATTTTAAGCATGACGGCCGATGTCTGTTCTACCCTCCGAATTACGGATACCTTCTCGCTCTTGTCTGATTAGTTTTCATGTATTTTTTTTCGATTTGTTCAAAAAAATATTAATTGTCATTATAAAACACGTGAGGTTTTCGGTCATCACTCGCTTACTTTATGTGACTTGTGATATATGAGTTTCACAAACTATATATTCAATAAAAAACACAACTTTGAAGATTGTTAGGAGCTGAATACTAGTGTTATATTTTTAGTCTTTTTTTAAATAAATTTTGTTTTTTTCGAATCAAAGCGTGCAAGAAATCAGCATTATTGCCATTAGTTCAACATTCTTTGGCCTCATGGTCATGCTGAGCATGAGTAGATTTTCTTGCATTCGACCCTGTATCCTGCAATATTTCCCTGTTATTTTGGGTACTTCGTAACCGCTAAGGAATCTCACCGATTTATGTGACGTGATGCCACTATATGTGTTTTCAGGCAAAAACTATTGCTGTTTACTGTTATGTTCAACCAGTCGTTCACCTGGTTACATTTTCATTCATACGTATACTATTCACAACATAGGGTATGTTCATTCTCACAATTTAAGCAGCTAAATTGTAATACATTGTGAATAACTTGCTGCTGTCAGGTGAGGAATGGGAGTTGAACGATCAGGGCTGCTGCCCACGGCATGTCAAGGTGTGCACGGGTGACTGCCCCCAGCTGCAGTGCCAGGAGTTCTACGAGGTCATCACACAGCCACCCGGCGACGGTGCCTGTTGTCCTACACAGACTTGTGGTTGGTGTTGTTC
>VCRD01003087.1:37941-62337 GCA_006783055.1 Trinorchestia longiramus
GGTCTAGTTTTACTTTCACTGGAGTAGTGATTAGAATGACTGGTGTTGCATAACTTTACTCCACTGGACAGTTTCAAATGTTGAATACATTGGCCTTCACTAGGCTTGCTATTAGGAATGTTATTTACTGTAAAATTTTTTCTGCAGTAAAAGTTCAAGAACCCATTCACAACAGCTCTGTTTTCTATTATGTATCATAGCATATACTCCATTTATACTACTTAAATTTATCCCCCTAGAACAAAGAAGACTGCAAGGACTACTTATTGACACCTTTAAGTATCTCAACAGCCTTAACAATGTTACTCTGGAAGGGCTTTTTCAAAATAGATAGTAACGTACGAACCAGAAATAACAGCCAAAAAATATTACTGAGAAACCTCAAGACATCCCAAGCTACTAACTTCTTTCCCGTTAAAATTGCTGCAACTTGAAACCAGCTGCCCAAAAACATAGTTTCTGCTGGCACTGAGAACACATTCAAGAATTGTCTCGACAAATATTGGATTCCGAACCCCCCAGTATTATAACGTACTAACTCTATGGCCTTAACTTCTCGGACCAGTGTGTGATTGAGATAAATGCGCGTGACTGAAATGCCTGTGTGTGAGTGAAATGCGTGTACGTGACTGAATTGACTTACGTGGTTAAAGTGTACGTGCATGATTGATGGATTTACTTTAGATGGCATGGGACTTGGGTATCAACCCAAGAATGGGCCAAACGGCTCGTTCTTATTGCCGTATTCTATTCTATTTAGTCGGATATAATTGGTGTACATGTAATCGGGACAATATTTTGGCATTACTGTTCCGGAAAACGATGTAGTAATTCATTTCTTTATCTCTGCTTTTTGTATCTTTTTTAGAGTTTTATGTTTGAAGTTGAAGGTATACATAATGTTAGAATTAAATTTTTAAACTTTTTTCCTTTGTACAAATGGTTTTCGACCAGAGGTAGTATAATACTGAATAAAATAAGATGATTATGCAATAAGAATAGTTTTAGAGTATAGTCGAATTCAACACAATCAGAATATACAAGATAAAGAACCTGTCCTTGGCATGGAAATAGCAAGCTTATCAACCTTGACTAGCTTTGTCTTCTTGGCGGAATTTAATTAACTAACGTTCAGACATCTGTTATTTTCAACAATCAACTTAAAGTTTCTAACTCTTAAATACACTGTGCTGATGTGGTAGCAGGTCTGAAGGCTCGCCCATCGTTATATGTATAGACTAAATTGAAAACGCGGCTGTTTTTTGTTTTGATCGAAGAATAAATTTCAAACCCTCAATTCATTCTAAGTTGGCCATTCAATCAGCGTTCTTGCCCTCTAGAATAAAGGCTATTACATAAATTGCAGGCCTGGAGCTCTGAAGCAGATATGTGGCCGTTCAAAGTACGTACAAAACTAAACGATCAAAACCATCAGCTGATGAAAACTTGTTCACAAAATGGATATTGTCTTCAGAACTGAACACTTCTAAACCGATCATTGTTAGTATTTCTTCTATTTCATTCGTGACTAGGTTTGGTCGAATGTATAGAGACAATATAAATCAAAAATTCCTAATTTACAACCTCAAAACTACCAGTGTTCTGTCTTCAGACTTTTCTCGAAATTAAAGTTTACAAACTACCGTTAAAATCTAAACTTTCTGCGTTGTCACTTACTAGTATTTCCTGCATTGCATTTTCTCGAACATTAGGTCAGTATAATTGCTCACCAGTTACTAATTTCTGATCTGAATATTCCCGACATTCTTTGTCATTCGGAGGCGTTTCTCATTTCCTTGAAATTTTCAAAGTCTCGCAAGTTTAGAGTTTCTGTGCCCCTGCAGAGCCGCCCAAGGATGCCTGCATTTACGAACATAAACTGGCAGTGCCCCTCCCCCCTACGAAGGGCATCAAAGGACGTCCTGCCAAAATCATCAGCAGCCCAACAAAGCTCAAGTACCAGGTCAGTGACGAGTACTTTGTCAGTGTACCTTGTCAGTGTACCTTGTCAGTGTACCTTGTCAGTGTACCTTGTCAGTGTACCTTGTCAGTGTACCTTGTCAGTGTACCTTGGTACAGTTAGGTATTTCAGCGCTTATTATGTATTAGTGAAGTCACTTGTGTCCTTCATTGAGTACAAGTAGACGCACGAGTACTTTGTGGCTTATGAGTCAACTTGCGGATACTTCAGTGATATTTGATGCACTGCTAAATACAAGACAAACGAGTACAAATGTGCACTTGTATGAAAAATTTGTAACATGAGCAAACTCGCTCCTTTTGGCTCTCAGTGCGAAGAATTTTTTTACCACTTCTTCCCTTCATTTTCTCCCCCCTTGTGCTGCAATGCCCGGAATCATAGACACTTAAATCATAAATTTATCTCAATGAAGTGTTGTAGTCACAGCAAGTCTTGGACTTCACACGGTACTTAATATCTTACTTTTGTCATACGTGACATGTACATGAGATGTTGTTTAAGGCACCGTGTGAACACATGGCAGTCCTGAGCTAACATGCTAGTTGGTATTGGAATATTATGGTTTAAAAAAGCCACTCCATGGAATGCCCTTAAATCAGTGATAACATAGAAGAAATAAGTACAAAAAATTGCACTTGTTAAGTACACGGTGCAATAACATAACTTCCTTTTTTCAATGCAAAGTGCTCTGGAGAAAGGAAGATATGTTGTTGTACTTTGAACAATTTATTTTGTACAAAGCGTTATTACTTTGGTACAATTCCCATTGAGTCGGGAAATATTCATTCGTACATTTATTCACTCTGACACACCAACCAAATTTGGCTCATACACGGGAAAAGATTTTGAGATTGTTATATTTTTTGCATCCAGCAGATCAGATGTGTGTAAAAAATACAAAATTTTTATACAAAGAAACTCAAAATTATAAGATTTTTATAAGTTATACAAGAAGCTCAAAATCTTCTCTTCTATACGTAAAACGCATTGTTTGTCCAACGCTTGATATGGCGGATTTTAGGCATAAATTCACAATTTGCAAAAAAACTAAAACTGAAACACGTGAACCAGATCGGCGAGGCATGGCAGGACGGGCCGTGCGTCGCGTGCGAGTGCGCGTTGGACAGCAGCGACGTCGCGTACCACAACTGTGTACGTCAGACGTGCCCGTCTCTGTTTGATCATCCCGACCGTGACGACTACGAGCTGCAGACGGTCAACAAAACTGACCAGTGTTGTCCTGAGGTTGTCAGGTCTGCCTGCATCGACGACTATGACATCATACCCGTGAGTTTGTATTGCATTATGGAATTTTAATTCAATCTCATGGAATTTAATAGGCCATGCTTGAAGATCTAGGCTGTAGACTTTCATTAATTCATTTATTGCTATGACCATTAGTTTTGATGGCGTGTTTATACGAATATGTAACTATTAATATATATTTCTGTGCCAATAAAATGTTCCAAGCACGCTACTCATCGATAATTAGATTTTTTAGTCTATGTATATTGAAATGAAGTATAATTGTTGGGAAGATCCTCGTTTCATGTCAAGCCACCTGATGTTCAAGCCACCTGATGTTCAAGCCACCTGATGTTCAAGCCACCTGATGTTCAAGCCACCTGATGTTCAAGCCACCTTGCTACGGTTTCTGGTATCTTTTTGTTTCGCTCAATTTACCAATTGATGCAGTCATGAATAGTTTGTTTATACACAATATTATTTTCCCCCATTTCTCATCATTGCTTTCCTTTAACTGGACTGCCATGATTCTATTAGAAATTTAAGTTTTGTTATTTTCTTTGATCATTCGAAAAAATTTAGTCAAATCAAATTTTTCTCGGCTTAAAGTAAATTCATTGACAACATTCGAACAATTGTTTTTAAAAATGAACTTACGTTTCAGTTACAACATCGTTTGCAGCATAATGCTACACTCGGTCTTTAAAAACTATAAATTTTACTCCCTACAAATGCTAGTGGACTATCAGTACCCCTTTCTTTGCATCTATCCTTATTGTCATCCAAGCTTCATTTTCAAACACGCCTTGCTTTTAAATATTTTCTGTGAATAATACAAAGGTAAAGCAATTTTGTACCAATTTTAATACTACGCAGCTGTCTGTATGAGTTGCTCAGCAGTTCTTTCAGCAGCACTTCAACAAAAAATAGAACAGGAAAATAAACCTTATTAAATTCAGGCTTACATGATGTATGCAACGGTTTTTAAATTCTTAATGCTAAAATCTCAAGACCAGTGATCTTGATTCCAGCGACGGTCTCCATCCATCATCAGACGTGAGATAAAGGCTCACGGGAACATTCATTTAATGTTTGTCTAAAAGTTTGAGGAAATGGTTCAAGTCAAGTCATTTAGTGAGTCTATCTGGTCTCTGCATCATAAGAAGAAAAAATTTGAAGGCTACGTCGGAAATCGAACCCTCAAAACTGGGGACCAGGTAGGGCAAACACAAACCAGCAATCACTTGTCTCCAGTGACAGCTCAGCAGCAGCTTCACCCTCTGGAGGATTGCACTGTATGACTGACCAATTGCAGCGTTCGACGTCGAAATTAATACGCATGTAAATGTGAGAGGGAGACCCAATTTGATTGCTTGCATGAACGTTACGTTAAGGTGTCACTAACATCATATTTATGACCATTCCGGCCCCGTTGCCTTGCCATTTACTCCACGTTACGATATCGTTAGCGTTATGGATGAGCAGGCTAGCGTCACGCATGGTGAATTTTTGTAGCTTTTTTATACGGTTTTTAATTGGTAGAAACTTGAAACCAGTGCAATGTTACTGACGGTGAAAATTCGCTGAAATTGTGTAGAATTTGTTTCGCATTATTAACGCCTACTGAGCACATTGGAGAATTACTGACAACTTTTTCTCGTGTTTTGATATCATGTAGGAATATTGTCTCCATAGTTGATCATTTATTTCCAATAATTCTTACTTTTCTTGTGTGTCTTTCAACCTAACTTTTATTTTCTATGTCATACTCATGTTTTCCTCTGTCAACTTGTCCCTTCAGGTGGGCGAGGAGCTGGACGATCCCATCAATGGGTGCAGGACGGTGGCGTGTGAGTTGGGCGACAACGGCCGCGTCGAGAAGAAAGAAAAGATCTTCAGCTGTGACGCCTCCTGTGCTGACGGCTGGGTGTACACGCCCTCCCCCCTCTACCCCCAAGTGTGCTGTGGGTCCTGCGTGCAGGTGGGTGCTGGGTGTACACGCCCTCTACCCCCAAGTGTGCTGTGGGTCCTGCGTGCAGGTGGGTGCTGGGTGTACAACTAACATTCGGCCTGGTTGCTTAATTGACATTCATTCTATCTTTTAAAGAAGCTACTTGTATGTTACGACCAGGTCATATTGGATTGCCATAAGTAATGCTTAGACAATGATGAAAGTTTGGTTCTATCAATTTTATTACCAGTCAAGGAATAATCGATTGGAATATAGTGCTGCAACCTGTCCCTAGAAACTGTGAATTTCTCTCCCATACATCCGCCGTGAGTGAATTGTTTGAATAATAACTGTATCGTTATGAGGGTTCTGTTATGTGTTGCTGATACAGCAGGGCATGCAAATGTTTACTTCAGATACAATAAAAAATGAGAATTTTTTTTAACAAATAACATGATTTGTTCATTACTCATATGGATTACTGAAAAACTCTGCAAGGGATAATTTTAAAATTCATCCATTGCCATCAAACTCGTGGAAATAATTTTAGGGCAACCTTCTGTAAGAAATTTTTGCAGGGCTGCCTTATAAACATAATTTAACAGTCATTTGTAGAAATGTAAATTCGATGCATCCATATTGAAATGAATTATGTGGACCTACAAAGCTGTTATTCCTGCAAGAGAATACACTGTAGCAGGTGATACAGCATCAAGTACCTACTTACAAGAATGTTATCCACTTCTAAGCTAAGAGTACGAAATTAACTTCAAAAAGGCATTTTTTGCTTCATTCTTTGAAGTAACTTGAGACAATGCTGTGAGATGAAGCCACTTATGTTCTTTAAAGGTTATCGCGCTTACGCCATCAAATTCAGTCCATCGCCAAATTTAAAAAATGGTCGGCTTCATTTTCTGGAGGTACTGCGAGTACTATCGTAAAATGAAGCCGCGTATAAAAGGCAGACGCGACACCGGTTTAGAGCTTCTTATCGCTACGAAATTCGAGCAAATCGCGAGGCTTCTCTGTCATTTGCAGCGCTGCAAGAAATGGAGACGCGCCAACTTTGTCGAGAACTTTGTTGAGGACATATTTGCGAGGCTCGCACGCGCATTGGACGCGCAACGAGAGAAGGGCTCTGCTCTTCGTGAAGGTCGGATTTGCATGCACTTCACTGCTAGGGAAGGATTCCGGTGCATACGTTCACAAGCAGAGCGAACAACAAATGCAATGCAGACCCAGGACAAAGCAGAGTGAGGAAACGAGGACAAAGTAGAACAAGGGAAGAGAAGCTGAACGAGAAAAGAGTGTATTGACGGGAAGAAAAGTTGGATTGGCTATCGCTTCAGTGCGTGAAACAAATGCTCGTACGCACGTTTTGAGGAAAGAACAATGAAAGAGACTTGTAGGGCTTCAAAGTTGAATTAATGTCCTTTACCTCATTAGAATGAAGCTTGCACGAACCAAATGATTTCTTTAAAACTCGTTTAAGGTCATTTTCTTGCACGGCGTGTTCCAGAGGCACATGCCAATTTAGCCTCCTTGATGAGGAATAGACGTTTCTGATATTTATTTTCGTAGTGATTTCTTGAGGTGTGGTTAACTTTTCTCATAGTATCCTTTGTGATTCGTAGTGCAGATACCGTCAGATCCCATTTTTATGAGTTAGACCAGTTTGCTCCTATTTTTATTTAGTTTCTTATCTCCTTATCATCTGTTTGTCTCATGTACGAATTGATATACGTACCGATATCTCACATAGTTTCAAATCAACAAGTTTATTTCCTGTTCTGAATTCACCGTTCCGTCTCTTTGAGGCATATTGTTTATTTCACCAGCTCTAAAGGACTGGTTCAAACACGATTTTTGACCTTCGCATCTGAGAACTGGGCGTTCAGACACTAACTCGTGTTGCTAGCTTCGTTTTGTCCTCACAAACTGTAGATGGCACGGAAGCGATTGCATTTCAATGGAAACAAATAACTATTAAAGAAACTACACACTTGCATTTCAAAAGTTATTATCCCCTTCAAATGATGCAATGAGGGGGATTTCCGGTTAATGTGTGCAGGAGACTTAGTGCTTCAAGGAGGACAATTGTAGTCCCAATCTTCTCATAAATATTGGCTTGCTATCAGTGTCAGACAGCAGTTGTGTTTCTCTAATATGCTCTCAGCAATCAGTAGCGGATTTAGTGGCACTTACTGCAAAAACCTGCTAAGGGTTTTAATTTTACATAGAAGTAGATGGTGCTAGTTTTCATTTTCTTCTCTACTCTAATGGCAAATTTGCACCTCACATGATCTGCTTAGCACTTTATTGTTTGCTTCTACAAAGGAGCACAGTGATAAAAAGACTTCTCTGGTACATCATTCGCAAGACATTTATGCTTCTCATCCGAATCACTGTGAGAGAGTGTCAGCGGCAGACAACTTTAGCAACGAGAACACTCTAGCAATATTTCTTCTTTACTGTCGTACCCAGTGTTGTACACCTCAATTCTTCCTTCAAACTCATCACGTCTCTCCCTTACAACTTAGAAAAAAACATTACCAATGTTGTTCACTAATGAGAGATAATTCATTATTAACTTTATGTAGACTTATTGATTCAGTGGCGTTACTAAAGTTGTATTAGTTGGTCTAAAACCAATTTAATCCAATAATGTGACACCATTACTGTGAACTCGAGATTTAGTAGATTCAAGCTACAGTTTTTGGCTCGTGTCTTCTCGTCTCCTACAAGAACAAGTTGGCCAACTGCTTCCCAACAGCTCTTTTTCAATGGACTTTTTTACTTGCCATTTGAAAGCGGAAAGTTTTAGAGTAGCTTGGCGTTTTTGGATCGATCGCACGAGAAAGCTATGGATTTTTTAGAATAGTGCATCCAGTGGCACATATAGCGCCAGTTACTATCTTGCCAGCGTGATGAGTCCTGTGTAGAGTGTACTCAGAAATCCTCAGTTTGTAGTTATTGTTCTTGATTTAATTAATTTATGTACTGCTCATGAATATCAAAACAAGAAAATTTTTAAAGAAGTCTCGACCACAAGTTAACAATTTAGGATTGGTGTAATATGACATCAATAAACTTACAAATTTTATACCTGCTTAGTTCATTGTCGCAGAAATATTATAAAACATCAAAAAGTGTTGTTATCACAGAATGATCCTGTCAAGTGTCACGTGTTTTTCAAACGCGTGAACAACTGTACTCTTGTTGCTGTGCAAAGCGTGCAGCAGAGTAGCTCTGATAAATGTTTCATTTTATGCGACATACCAGACCAACTGCTCGACGCTTGGGACCAAGAACAAAAAGTTCTAGTAATATTTTTGTTGTTGGTGTCCGGTTTCAGTTTGGTCTGCATCCTGGACTTTCCAGCTTTTATCCGAAACACTTAATCTTGACATGTATGCGTAAGATTTAGGTGTCCTGTGTTGATCTTGCTCGGGCAGCTGGTCTTTATAGTAATAACTATGAATCTTTAGACTTTAAACTATAGACTTTATATTCGAAGTTTCATACATTATTATTAGGCTGAATAATATTTTCCCAGTGTGATTAAAGCTAAAGTTATGAAGAATTATGAAAATGCAGAACGACTGACTTGCAAACATTATTACAAAGCATAGAATTGCAAGCGACAGGAAGTAGCGTAGTCATTACTTCTGGTCTTGAATGCGTTCACTACGTTTGGTTTTCACTGCTTTCATGTTTTGGACTTCGCCCTTCTCAAGGTCTTGATGTGTTACAATTACTTTCCGTTACTTTATTTTCCGAATGTTTCAAATCAATATGTGTTTCCTGTTTTTACACATGTGTTCCTTGTTACATTACTTCTCGGTAATTCCACCCCCCTGAGAAATAATGTCATGACGTTTGTGAAGTGCACATGTATGCCCTGCCCCTGTAACTCACAGCTCCTCGTCACCAGGTGGAGTGCGTCCATGACGGCGTAGCTCGTCAGCCTGACGAGGAGTGGATGTCGGACGACCACTGCATCTCCTACCGATGTGTGCAGGACGTGCTCAAGGTGACATGACTCAGATTTCTGTAAATTATTACAGGTTGAAAACTCGTACGAATAATTGACGGATGTTGAACTGTTTTTCTGAGCACGTTCTCGATCTGCGCAAACATGTTTAAGGGGACGTGACTCCGTTTTTTTTCAATTATTGTGTTATTTGATAGGACCCTTTTTACAGTATCATCTGATTTTAAAATTTTATTGCCAGTCTATGGAATGATAGGAAAGCGTGGTTATTGTGTTATATGAAAAACATGATGGTAACGTATCATTCTGGTTAAGGTAGGCGTACTTGATTATTCTATGCTTCTGCTTATTTCTCCTATTATACTCACATGCTGGAAGCCTCACGTCCTCAAGTTGATGCTGCGGTGCTTCATTTCATGGTCAAGTTGTAATATTTCTCTACTTCGAGTATTCTCTGCTGTTTACCTGAGGGAGGCAAAAGGCTCGTAAGATGACGCGTTTTGTCGTATCTTCATGCAAAAGCTAGCAGCATGTTTCCAATTATCATTTTATATCGATACCTTCGACAGATACTTGACTTTTCTTGAGTTTGCATCACCGACGAAACTCGTTCTAAAAGGTGATATATAATCATTCTTATTTTCTCTGTTATTTCTACTACGTGGAGAAGACACTCCAACAAAAACTGTCTACCAGGAACTAAGCTTTATGGTCTGTAGTATAGACCATGATGCTAAATTCAATCAGAAATATAGACTCTATACTTCCAATTGAATTTTTCATTATTTTAAATTTTAACACGACATCCACATGATTTCTTCAAATGGATGCGTTCTACACAGTTCTCATAAACACAGTATCGAAACTGCGCACTGGAGAATAAAAAAACTTCTTATTTAATTAGATTTTGTGCGCCCGTGAAATGACTTATGTGATGACGTTTGCAAAGTTATTTCGAATCATGAATTCATGTTCTGGTGAGTCAGAAAGATTCTCTGTGGTAATTTCAGCACAAAGATGATCTCAAAAAGAATGAAGTTACTATCTGAAGAATTAGGGTTACTTCAACGATACCATGGGAAACACTTCATGTCATGGTAATGCATTCATGCATGTCAAGAAAACTCTATGAAAATATCAAAATTATCTCAACTCATTCATTGAGTTTCTAGTATTACAGCTAACTCATCTATGCGATATCAGCAAGATATTCTTAAATCGTGCATGTAAATTATTTTTGTATAAGAGAAGGAACTTTGGGAAAAATTCAGTGAAATGTCATCTAATTTTCGCTAAAAATTTTCCCTTCCTAACTGCGTTGTCTCGGACCAGGGTTCACTGGAGACCCGAGCGACGGAGGTGCGTTGTGAGTCACCGTCTGCTGAGGAGCTCGAGCTGTACACCTTCAGCACCACCCCTCAGCCTGACCACTGCTGTCCCACTCACTCAAGAGTGAGCTGTCTCGTCAACGGGGTCGAGTTGCCGGTAAGTCAAGCGTTGAATGGACAGATCCAACACTTTCTCGTAGGTTAATATATCACCCCGTTCATAGATCCTGATGCAGAGATCCTGATCTCTTTCATAGTTTCCTGTGTGTGTTAGCATCTCTGCATTTGAATCTACCTCAGGTGCAAAGTTACCTCCAAAGGCGCGGAGGTAAAACTTGTCATTTCGTACAATATAATTCACAATCTGGCATGTCGGATCAGGCTCCATTGCCGTAAGTAAAAACGTGCTGCTCAGTTTTAATGTTTCATAGTCAGATTAACGTTAATTACATCATAATTCAGTTAATCATTTGATACAGTACAACAACCGATAGAAGCAAATGATAATTTGACACCCAAAATACATTTGGAAGCCACTTCTTACCATCAATGCAAGTGTTGCGTCTCCTCATAGCAGTACATGTAATAAGAAGTGGTCCGCATTCCTTGCTGGGACTCGTTAAAAGTTTGGATTTGATATCATTGATAGCCGTAGAACAATGATTATCAAAACTTTGGATGTGGCTCAGTTCCAGGCTAACATAACAGTTTGGATGCAGTGTGCTGTTTTGAACAAATTTCCTAAATAAAGCCATTGGCATTGAAATATTTTAATTTTTTACTACATATTTTGTTTAGGGAAAAGTTGGACAGCCGAAGAATGTGCATTAGAGGTTGTGCGTTAATTCATTGTTCATTTTTTGTTTATCGACGGTAATGCAGCAAATATATATATTTATATATATATAAGTTCGCAACATTATATAGGAGTATATATACTTACATTCACTACAATTTGGTTCTGTTCACTATTTATAGGGTTGTTAACTATCTAATACCACCAGGTGGTATTCCTCAGAACAAATTTGAAAAACTTGGCGGGAATTTTTCCAAAAATAATACATTTTCTAGTTACAAAATGATAATTTCGTTTCTTTTGAGCATTAGCCACTTTTATTTTTGTATAGTTCATTCGTTAATTCAACTTGAACTTAAGAAAAAACAGTTTATCAGTCGTGCAATCATTTCAGCCGCTGGATTCCAGCCATTCCTACTGCGGCTTCCTTTTCCGTGAGGTCAAAATTTCCAGTGAAATATTGCTCAGTTTGCCCGTAATCACACATTTCAATGACGGACGCATGTCCGCAGAGAAGAAATTCTTACTTTAGCTCGCATTAACTTTCCTGACCCGGAGTTGCACTTTACTATATTGCTTCCAAGTTCTTTTAAAAGCCGCAGAAGTGCGCGTCTGCTTCACTGGAGCGACGCTCCTCCCTATTTTTTCGCTCCCCTTACCGTTCATCCGAAATGCTTGAGGGTTAGTTTCGTATTACTCACAGCTGACTCATTCATGCAGTTGTATTAAATGTTTTGGGAAAGTTTTGTGTAATCTTGGAGCGCTGAGTTACAAACCTGCTCTGCAAAGTATGGAAGTGTAGAGACATCTTTTAAATGCCTATTTACCGTTGAATAAAATATTAACTTTTTTGAAGGCCTTTTGATAATTTTCTTCCATACCATGTAAGTAAATTAGGAGACACTTTAATGATTCTTTATGTGTATGGAGAAATTTTTCACAACAATTTGGAGACCAAATTTATCTTGATAGCATGTACGAGCTGCCCTGTGGCAGCAGGGCGACAGTATTCTTCAGATAAAATTTCCAATTTTAGAAGTGTCATTTCAACAAATATCATTAAAACTGGAACTTTCCTACGCTGAAATTACATCTACACTGGAAATACTATTTTAAAATTATTATTCATTGCATTAATTGAAAGACAACTTCAGCGGAACGATCGAACCAGAACGAAACCAACTCAATATAGCTTGGTTAGACAGTAATAAAGAATTGATTAGATGAGTCACGCGAAAAATGTTCTGAAACAAATCAATTCTTAACTAACTTTTATAAGCTTCATAATACACAATGTTGTTACAAAGCCAACGACAATTATTGAGCTGTGAACTTAGAATGCACCGGTCAAATATTTCGTTGTTCTAGCGCTGAATTATGGAGGTGATGTAGAGGTTCCCGCATGAACTGCTCGGGAGAGCATCTATGAGCTGCAATTGTCTGCTCTTTTCATGCATTTTTTTGTAAGCTTAGCTACCGAGTTAGCACACTAAGGAGAAAACTACACAGGCTTTACGCAGTCCCTGGTAGTTATTCATAAAATCCTAGTCGACTATCTAAATGATTTTGAGGTGAATGAACATTTGCAATCTGCTATTTTTTATTACCTTAATTGTTGATCTACTAATGATTCAAAGATTTCGTGTCTCTATTTATCCGTGACAGTTACTTAAATAATTATTTAATGAATTAGTCTAAATGAGTGTTTTGGTCTTGCTCGCAATGATACAATGACGTGCAATCGAACAAAGAAGTGATTGATATCGATATCTCATATTTTTCTTTGTGTTTGAGCAAAATTTGTTATTTTTTTCGAAACGTCATACGGAGAATTCCATTGTGTTATTCTGGCTGTTGAAAAAATTAAACAACTATGGCTTCGAGATGTTGTACACATATGAGCTTGTAATAACATCAACCAAACAGCTTCCTTTTGATCAATGATAATAATTATAAAAGTGTTGAGTATTCAAGTTAAATAATACATTTACTGGGATAGAAAGGGACGTGATCGAAAATATACGTGAAACACAATCACGTTCCGTGAACGCAAACTAGAACTCGATTACATTTTGATTTATTTATAAAATCTACAAGTTGTAGACCATTGGGAGTTGTAATGGCTCGTTATGGTTTTGTGGTTCTGTATGGCTGAAAGTGGACTTGTTACTAAAATGCACTCATGGATTGGTCATTCTTGAGTTATACGTCTGCTACTAGTCATGTAGACTAAAAAGGAAAGCTACTCTAGTATTGTCGACTTTGCTCCGAAAAGAATACCTATCGAAGATTTCATTAGGAAGAGTGAATGGCTACAGAAGATTTCGTTGCTTCCCCTGTACGTCCAGCAGGGAGGGCACGTGTTCTCTTAGTTACAGAAACAAGATCATGCAGCTTGGTTCTCTCACCGTAAGGTCGAGGGAATCCCTTGCATGTCAATCAGACTGGAAGTCACCTTCCCCTTAGTCATTCCTCTCGGCTGTCTCTCTTCGACGTGATCTTCACTTAAGTTAATTGAACGCCGACAAAATTGAGGCCGGCTAGGAGGATCCCAAATTTGACGGAAGATATTCCCAGCACGCCACCCAAATTGAAATTACGTCTAAAAAATTCTCCCTTTGGCCGGAAGATGTTCCTTTCGACGGCGGCCAGTGTACGTGGCTTGTGAGCGAGTCGCCGTTGAAAAAGGTGGAATTAATGTATGTACATCTTAATTTTCATCTAAAAATATCAAGCTTTGGGGGTAAAATTCGATTGTTACTTGCAATAAAATTATTTTTTACGTGGATTTTAATTATTTCAGAAATAATGTAGAAAACGTTTGATGAAGAAAGGCCGTACATTAAAATATTTCCGGTTTATTATGATTTTAACTGTTTAGTTTTTTATGGCAGTGTTCTCCCTTGATAGTTTACATCTTCAATTGAAACCGCTGAACGGAGGTGTGCTGCATAGTTGTTTTTATCGCTTCCTTCCACGAAATGCATCATGCCCAGTCTGCTACCAGCATCGCTATAAATATATTTAGAAATAGTGATTCATATTTACTTTGTAGTTTTTAGTTCACTTGTTTAAGTCAAAGGAGTTGAGATTTTTTAAATTTACTTGGATTGATAGGTTAGTGGCCATGTTTTTATATTCCAAGTGGTTTTAGTCTTTTTAGTGGGCGATTTCTTATTGACGCTACTTCATGAAAATTTTTGTGGAAAATTTGTAAATAGTTAGACAAGGTTGATATGTTCATATTTTGATTCTTCTCTGACAGTTTTTCCCGATAATATTTAGTGAGTGACGGAGAAAAAATTGCATACTATAACATCCTTTTGATCGTGGTAGAACTATGAGTACTAGAATTAAAATTAATCTCGAGATCAGTCGTAGAATCGTTGTACATCAATTATGTGGTTATCATTATTTTACAAACATACAATGAACACCGAATAAATTGTGAAACTATTCTATTCGAGCTATTGAAATTCTGTGACTTGTTCTCCTTCAACTGGAGCTCAGAAAAGGATCGTCTTTTGGAAACGTATCGCTGCTGAAGATATGTATGCACATACTGTTCTCACAAAAATGCCAAAATAAGTCAACTTTTCCTACCCGACAACCGTGTCAGAAGTGTATTTCCCAATTGCAGGCTTTTGGCATAAAATAAATCTAGTTACTTGTTCTATTAAGTTGCATTGGTATATTAACAGCTTATAATATATTTTGAAAGTTCTTGTCAAAAGTTGCTCTACGACTAGAATGTCATGAAATGTTATACACCAAGTAAAATACTTCCATGAAAGTTTTATTGGATTTCTGTGCTTGCAGCCTGGCAAGTCCGTCCCCGACCCTGCAGACTCCTGCGTGATCATCGAGTGCACCACCGGCGCCGACGGCAACGTGACGAGAAGGGAGAAGGAGCAGAGCTGCAGCACCGACTGCACTTTCGGCAGCACATACTATGACCCTCCGGCCGGCAGGTAATGATACCTCAGTGAATGCATCACTTCACTTTTGTAATGTAGCAGTGTTGATCATTGTCATGTGGCTGGCAGGTAATGAAGTGGCAGTTTCTTACTATGACCTCGTGCTGAGTCGTAATGAGGTGGTAGTGATTGTCCTGACCAAACGGATGGCAAGTTGTAAAGGTCATTACTTGCTCCCTTTTCCATCATCAAGTATCGAGTTTGTTGGGGCCATTATGACCCTTCTACAGTCAAGTATTGATCTGCAAGCATTTGTGTAACAACGATGAACACGTAGCAGTGTGCATGGAACTAGCATAAATAAATATGACGTTTACGTAATTTGTGCGCGCCTGCCAGACCTGCGGCTCGCTTCTATCCTGACCGGCATTTTATTTTAACAACTTACAACGTTGCATTGAAGGAAGTACTTCATCATAAAAGTAACTTTCTTTTGCAAGATTGAAGAACGTACGTACATCGCTATACCAACAGCATTCCTTTGTGACACTCAAGGATGGCTTACGTTACATTCAAGTCTCTTTTGCGATGCCGAAGGATGGTTTATGATGCATGCACGTAATTTTACGGCGGTGCTACATGATTTACATGTATGTTACCACAACAATATTACTATTATTATCATTATTATATTCCTAGTTTTGTTACCTCAACAACTCTTCTATTCGCTGGTGAGGTATAGAACCGGTTACTTAAGTAAAGTATCTTTGTCAGCTCTGCGTGCTGCGGCCGCTGCATCCAGACGCACTGCGTTGATAACGGGCGCCTGCAAGAGGTGGGCAGCACGTGGGAGAGCCCTGACGACGCCTGCTACCAGTTCACGTGTCAAATGAGAGACGATGTGCTCACCACGGTCGCTGAGAAGAGGGATTGTCCTTACTTCAACCCAGACTGTCCTATCGAGGAGGTTTACTCCGATGAAACAGGATGTTGCCAACTGTGCAACGTGACAGTCGTCCCCAAACGTGCGTACAAAATATGCAGCTTTAGAAAGAAAGCCAAATGGACTTGAGAAAGAGAAATTATAATAGAATGTGCAAATTTTGAATGTAAAATTATAATGTTACTCCATAATGTTACTTTTAATGTTAGAATGGGAAACTAAATATGTAACTTCACGATAGTAAACTTATAATTACAGTTCCACGATAGGAGAGTAGAATGGGTAAACTTAAAACATGAACATAAACGCCCAACTACAACTGAACAACAACAACAACGTCTAACTACACAATGAGAAAATAATATGTGCATCTTTCGAATGGGAAACTAAAATCTCTTAATTCAGAATGAGATATTATACCGTGCAACTTTAGAATGGGAAACTACAATTTGTAAACCTACTGCAGAAAATTCTTACAGGCAGCTGTGGAATTCACTATTAAAATGGACAACTTTAAAATAGGATAATAAAATATCGTAATTTTATGTTGCTAACCAAAGTTTACGCGGAAATTGGACCAATTTGAAGTTGTTAGTAGGAACACTTTATTTTTCAATTTCGTGAATGCTTTAATTTGTGATTGTTTTTAGATTGTCCAAAAAGTGTTAGACGATATTGCTACTGAAGCTACATACGATATTGCAACACCAATGATTTAATTTTTAGCGTGCGAGAAATACGTATATTTTCCACACTAATCTGTAGAATATGACAAGTTAATATGAATTTCAAGCATAGCTTCCTTAAAAAACATCAATTTTTCCATTTAGGTGTTTTAAGTTACAAAATATTCCATTAGCCTGATTTTTATTCTTCTTAGATATTGATTTTAAACAAAAAGTTAATGTTCAATGTAGTTCAAGGCTTTAATGTTCTGAATAATGACGCACCTTTTTTCTCAAAGGGCTCGCAGTGTTTATCTATAAAATAAGAAGAAAAAAATATCTCAAACATGTTATTCAAGCACAAAAAGTACTGTACTTGACCCAAGCCTTTAGCCTAGAAGTTTTTAGAATTTATGAAACAGACATTTAGCCGTAAAAGCTTCGTTTGCAGGAAGTTCTCAAGCAATATCTGTAGAAAGGTTTTCCAGTAACTTATGCTGTATACATACTCGTAGAAGTAGCTTTCAAAAACTTGCCTTCCTTTTCTCAAAAATGCTAGTGTTTTTCACCAATCAATTAAACTTCTGTTCCAAACAGTCTCCAATTTGAAATGTAAACACCCTTTTTTGTTTCTTCCTTTCATAAGCAGTTTTTTATGTAAAATTCATGGATCTTTCAAACATTTTGTCATTACGGAACAGGAACAAGCTTGCCGTGCTTGACCGATTGCTCCCTGAAAGAATATTAGATTTTCGTTAACCGAAATGAAACTAAACCTGACAGAAAAAAGGTAGCGAATACTGCTAGCATGGTTTACCATTGGGAGCATCGCATTTCAGAAGGTGTCTTTAACGACTTTTAACTCATGCTGGACTTCTTTAGAAAAACATGACATAAAATCAAATGATATGAACCGTCCTGTGTACCAAGAACAATGTGATAATACATTGATGTGCATTTACAAAATGAACGACGATTACAGTTTACTCTCTTCATAAACACTGGTAACTTTTGATGCACTTGTCTGCAAGGAGTCGAGTTCGATACACTGTTAAAGAAGCCTCTTGTTATTTCATGTCTGTGTAGAAAGAGTTACTCACAGTTTCTATTTTACACTTAATCATTTCATTGGTTGACGTTACGAGCTGCTGATACATTGATTCGTTTGAAAACCAGAACCGTTTAGCTACGTCAGCTGGAATGAGACATGTTGTGTACGCAGCCCGGACTGCAATGTAGTATTGCTTCAACTCCTCCGTGACTTGCTTCCTTGCAGTGGTCTCTGTAATTCAGGAACAAAATAAATGTGCTACGAGGAGCGCTTACCGATTTGGACATACTCGCTCATGACATTCGTTGGTAGGTCACTCGGTTGAGTCTCGTAGAAATGCAGAGAAGTGTTTGCTGTTAGTACGGATTTATAAAATAAAATTTATTCCACTTCAAACAGAGTAAATTATGAGAATATCAAGCTGGTAATTCACTGCTGAGAGTGAATATCAACGTACGCTAATGTAATCGCGGTAGCAGTTTCTATTGTTTCAATTATAATTTCGCTAATCTTTCATCCTTACCATAATTTTTCCTGGCATCCAATATAAAGATATTCTTGAGTGGCTTTCCACTGAAATCAAACTTATTATCACTCAAGTTTATTGCCTCAAGTTCACAGACAACAACTTATGAAATTTTATTCATTCCTTCCTAATCTGTGATTATAAATTGGTTCCACGAAGTTTTTCTTCTTATTCTTCTTGTATTGTGATCACCTTTGTATTCATCACTTTTCAACTGTGTCATGTCATCCACCTCGAGCGACAACACTGCGTACTACTTTCTCTGATACCACTTCGTCACAAATGCAATGTGATCCCTTCCATGAACTCACAGTAATTTAGGTGAAATTTTCTCTAGAAGTCACTGTAATTTTAATTATAAAAATTGATTCTCATTCACTCGTCCACAGGGCAGATAGAAGAGATTTGTTCTTCCAAATTTTGCAAGAACTGATCTCCCGTAGGAGATGTGAAGCATTTTTGCATTTCCCCATAGAGGATACGACGGCAGTGCTTGTTCGCTCGGTTGTGTGTCTTGAGAATTAATCGTTCTCTGCTACAACCTTATCTACTGACCGACAAGCCAGCATTTGTTGCAGGAGGCTGTCGAGGGTGCAACTTTATAGCCAAGTAGCCTTCACTCTTTTTCAACTAACCAATAGTGCGATAGTATTAATATTTTATCGACCTCCTTAATCTTCTTCTGCTATCCTGGGCAACTTGAATGAGTCGAGACTGAAACATCGCCATTGACTTGAAATACTAATTTCCGTTATAATGTTTCCACCTTTATGTCCAGGCGACTGCGCACCTACTCCGATGAACCCAAAAGACACAATTGGAATATTCGCGATGCAGAACCGCAACCTCGGTGTGTGCAGAAATACCGATCCTGTGCCACTCAACACCTGCCAAGGGCATTGCGAGTCCAGCACCTTGTACAGGTTGAGAGGTAAGGCATGGTCAAGGCCATTATAACACGAGGCTATTTTAAGTAATTCAGTTCTAATTAAGAAGTATTTAATTTAGCATTTAAGTATTTAATGACCCATTCGAACATTCGAACATTTACATTCCTGTTTATTAATGTATTAAAACGAGCATAATTCTACCAAAAACTTCTGGATAGGATTGAAAATTCTGCGAACCCAAATAGATAGCGAGACTAAACTAAATTACCCGATATTCTGATTAGCACTTGAGACAAAGTACGCTCGCTTTCTTAACTTTGAACGAAGTAGGCAAAATTTTCTAGCGTAAGGCTAATCCAGGCTATAATTAACTGACAATTTTTTTCATTTAATAGCTCCGATAATTTGATCATTAATATAGTTAGAAAATTTTAAGATTGACTAAGTTATTAGGGAGCGGTGTGTTTTTATTATTGTTATAGCCTACGCAAATAGTTCTCCAACAAAATGAAAACTACATCTGTGAATAAACTCCACTTGCATATGAACATTGAAACCACTAAGAAATTTTTCAGTAGATGGAGATAAAAAGTACCATACGTAAACTAAACAATAATCATTCACATGTTACGTAACATTCCTTAATCTCGACTTTCCAGGCATCATCCCCCAGTTGGAGATCGAGTGTTACTGCTGCCAGCCCAGCGACTACGAGGAGATCGCGGTGCGCCTCTACTGTAACCCTGGCTTCTTCAACATCAGGCGCTACAACATCAAGGCCTGCGCCTGTATTCCCTGCAACGAGGAGCAGGCGCTCAAGGATCAGCCTATCAGCGATAAAACCGAGTTCTACTCCAATGCTGAGGAGTCTGTGCAGAACTGAAAAANCGTCTAGCCCTCTCCCCTACACCTGCGTCTAGCCTTCTCCCCTACACCTGCGTCTAGCCCTCTCCCCTACACCTGCCTCTAAACCCCTCTCCTTACATCTTCGATGGACGAAGTAGCATCCTTGTGCTCCCTATCACCTCGCCCTCTCCATCCCCCACTGAAAACGACCATAAATCTAGGCGCACTGGCCGCCATTGAGCAACATCGTCAGCATGATCAATCTCAAGAGACGTCCAGCCTGAGCTCGTATATCTCAAGCCAAATAAACATGCCCGCCTGATCCCGCAAAAAATACCAAAATATTTGTCTGGATTTTTCGAGAGAATGTCAAGATGATTTCAGCAAACTTTTAACCATTTTGTCCTGACATTGGAAAAGTTTTTCAACCATAAGCGAATTCTGCATTTGCCTGAGAAAGATTTGAAGCATTTATTGCATGGTTTTTGAACTGTGATGCTCTTATGGTTGAGGAATAAAAAGAGAAACATTCAATCTTGGTGTGAGAGGAGGCAAGAAAATAAATGAGGCATCGAAATACAGAATGTTTGGAAATTTTATCATCTTGTGCACCATCAACTAACAGTGTTACTCATACACAAGACTCAAAGTCCCTGGATTTTCTTAAAGCTGGTCATGGATGATTAATTTTAAGCATGTTTTTGAAAATTTATTGTCTAGCTTGAATCCTCTTGTCTCAAGGCTTCTGCAGACTTGTCTGTAAAAACTACTTCAGAAATGAAAACTCTTCCAACGAACAAAAGTTTCTGAGTTCCATAAATCTTTTCTGATTTTCATGAGGGCCATAATTTAACTTCGGCTACAAAAAGTTTCGGGTTCTATGAGTGAGATCTGCTCCTTTAGATGGACACGACTGTTCGTTCCAGTAGCTCCGTGTTTTTAAGTTTTGCTTTTCTGGATCAAATTTTTCATATCAGTCACTGCAATTTATTTCCACAAGTGGGACACATTTATTATCACGTACAGTGGCATGAATTTTCTGCTTTTAAAAACGTGTTGCATGAAACAACTTTTATTCAAATGGAAAATGAACACCAAGGAGCCATGTTGATCAGTGAAGACTTGATACACTGTAAATCACATGTTTATACTATGGAATAAATGTTATATGTTCAGTAACTATCTTGTGTTGCAGTGTTTATACTGGTTTCACTCTTGTTTTCAAAATTTTTGTATCCTCGTAAGAACAATCGGAAACAACTGGATTTCTCTTTGTTTGCATATGCATTTAGTCTAAGATATTTATCCTCATACAAAGATGTTTACGTTTCCTGCTCTGATTGATGAAACTTTATTGTTGAAGGACAAAGATGTATAATAGTTTCGTCCGTGAAAAGTTTTATTAGCTTATTTTCTTTACGAGGGATACAGTTTGCCGAACTTTCTTTTTATTGAGCAAGAATTTTCCAGAACTAGCGTACATCTGGATGTCCAATATTTTCACCTCTATTATAACTTTCCTAATCCAGTCTCTTCTCACTTACATGTACGTTTCATTGAACTAGAAAGAGTAGTGTACACTAAGCTTTTGGAATATTACTTTTAAAGTAAAAACTGGTCTCAACGTCTTTAATTCAGGACAGACGATGAGTTACATAATTGTACAGCAGTTCTGTCGTTTAGAAGTCCTAATATTATGGCCAATACCTACACGTCACAATTAAAAGTGCTAATATTATAGTCGATACCTGTGCGTTATTTTCAACTGGTAGTGATATTCGATGTAATGTAGATTGTCTGTGTTGATTTCACGACCGTGAACTGAATAATTATCTTTACGGAGGGTATGGAAGGAGGAAGGTAATTTTTAATTGTTGAAAACGTCATTCGAAAGGGAAAAAGACATTTTTGTTGACGAATTTGTTAGTTTCTGATTTTGTATAATAACATGAAATAAATTTCAGATTTCATGGTTCCAGATCTTTTGTTACTCTTTTTTCAATGTGTTAGCCTGCGCAAGGAACTTGATTAACAAAACGAGGGTGCAAACGAGATAGAAATGCTAAACTTTATTCGGCACAAACATGTATTCACAATTACAGCAAGAAAAGAAATAACTTACAGCTATACTCCCATAATTCCTGCACTCGTTCGCTCGACATTAGACAAATGAAGGTATTTTAATTTCTAAAAGAATCTTAATTAAACTGATAAATAAATAATTTTCCTAAAACTATTCATACCCTTTTCCCACAGGTGTTGCAGCTCTACTCGTCCCTCACACAGACCAGCCACAGATACAGTTCTAACTCTGCACCTCTGCACGACACCTCTGCACGACACCTCTGCACATCAGGTAACTGGTCTCAACTCGGAACACATGTTTTGTACAGTCACATGCCTGCTATTCAAAATGTGTTGGGGTTTGAATGAGAGTCAAGAGGTTATAATTAAAATAATGATAACAGCAATATTTATGATAAGCCTCATGACTGTTTTTCAGTACCATTTCGTTAACCGTGAGTTAATCTGATTAAGCTAGAATACTTTAGATTGTCTCATTGAAAATTTTCAGAGTAAACGAAGAGAAGCAGTGCGTAAAATCAACAAATTTCATTAAACAGTTGAATCTTATAAAAACGTAAAAGTTACGAGTGTCTTTTAGTAATTTCATTATTGGCCATTAAGGTTGTGGTGGTTAAACGAGGAATATAATACTGTCTATTCACATGACCATTGATAGATTGAGTTTCTTATAGAATAATTGTATCATTTATATTCTCAAATTGTACTCACACATTGTCGGTGATGTTAGCAGCTGAAAAAAATGAAAGTGCAAGAATGGGGCCAATTTTAATCTGGAAAAATCTGAAATTCAAAAATTTTATTTTACGTCATTTGGGACTAGAGTTACACTTTTTACGGCGAGTCAAGTCAAATGTCATCTAAAGAGAGGAAAAATTTTAAATAGTTGCTACTATATAATTAATTTTCATCGTATACATCGGAGAAAACTGTACAAGCAATCAGTTGTCCGAATTAAACATGATATTGAAAAAAGAATTCGCTATGGTGTACCAGTTTTAAATCGTTCTAACCATCTTTTTCGTTGAATCATGGGTACAGATGCTTTGACGGATATATTTTTCTAGTTTTCAGTTTACGGTTGCAATAATCTTCATCCTTTCCACTGAGTAAGATTGAACTCATTGAACAGAAACTTCATCTATTCCCGAATCATCGAAACAAAACTCGCAATGCATGTGTAAAATATTTTCGACATAAACTTGTGAACTTTGCCTTCTGTTTTATGAATTTTATCGTTCCAGAAATCGCTACTTGTGTCTTCATTCATTCATCGGCACAGACCCTTTCTGTTCAATTCAGCACCGACCCTTTTGTTCAATTCCACACGGACGATGCCACGCATCTATTTCAATAACGTTTCAAAATAGTTTGTTTTTCCAATTTTCTCTGTTTCCTGTTATGGGATGTAAAATTTCAATAAGCTTCTCGTATGCTAAATCAATATAAGAGTTGAAATACTTTTCTATTCCTAGGTTTTATAATATCTTCCTAATTTATATCGAAATTTAATTAATATAATTGATCTTAACTATCGAAAAGTTTTATTCTTCCGTTTTCATTTAGTTGATAGTTTTATCTCATTGTTATGCAACAGGTACAGATTTACTTAGCTCATCTGCTTATTTTTATGTATAATTTTCCTACACTTGTTTCTCAGACCGTTGTGACCGTTGTCGTCTTTCGTTAAAAACCCTTAATTTCGTCAGTTTTGTTTCACAGTCTGTCGTATTCAGTTGAACATTTTCTACTTCAACTGCAATTTTTTTTCATTTTCATATCACATTTTTAGTAACCCCAATATATCAGGTGACTTGGATACAGATTAAAGATATTTTAGAGTCAGTAATAGTTATCCATAAACGTATTTATCTACGGAGACTTTATATTTCTACCGTCTCATCCTCTTGAAATCGTCACGATCGGTCTCTCATTTAGTTCATTAAATTATTTTCCCTTCAGTACTATTATATCGTCCTCTTCTGTCAACGTTTCCATTTTCAATACATTTCGGTTCTTTTATTCCAGTTCCTACTCGATTTATTAGGTTAGGAGTAATGTAGATAACCTAGTAGAGATGGACCCTCTCTCTTCATCTTTGCAAGGACATTTTTTCACGCTCTCTCACTCTTTCTTTCACCCGTACCTACACACGCATCATTCCCTGACAGTTTTCCT
>VCRD01003088.1:3999-29449 GCA_006783055.1 Trinorchestia longiramus
CATTTCTTTGTCTGAAGTTCTTGCTGTCTAGTAGTAACAGCATCACATTCTAGTTGCTAGTCAACTCTACTGTAATTATATTTTTAAAAAATTGTTACAATTGTCCGTGATAGCGAAGAGTATACTGGTGCAGTGTATGCTCGTAAGTAATTTAGTGCATGGTTGCATTAAAAACAAGATAGTTGAATGATAGTTTGAAAATCTGCAGACTTCGTAAAATTTCTAATTATTGGTCTCTGAAAATTGATTGGAATTACCAATAACAACCTCTTTCGAAGTCGATTTGAAACCAAATGCATTAATAATTTTTAATCTCACTAACAAAGAATAAAAATATTTGAAAGCTCTAAGTGTTATTGTTCCGACTGAGTTACATGTTTTCGTCGATTCATATGAAAATTAGGACGATACTTAAAAATACTGAAATCATAGTTTATTTTACCCACTGTTCCTGTTCAGTATTTTGTTTATTCCTCTTCACTAATTCCTGGTGAGCAGTTCTAGGTTTTGACGGTAAACAGATCTAAGATTTAATACTTGCAATCAATGGAGAGTCTAGTAGCTCTCTTCAACGATTTCATATTTAGTGAGTAAACATCAGGATTGAAGGATCAATTAATTATAAATGATTTAATAAGCTCAATTTGATATGAGAAATGATTTATTTACTCAAGAGACTAATTCAGCTTATGGCCACTTTTCTTTTGTCTAACATGTTCTTTGAAATAATGCATTTGATATGTTTTTTAAACAATAGTATTATACTGTTATTCTTTTTTTACTACTTTAGATGTCAAAATAATTGGGGGGTATATGCTTACCGGTTAATAAAAGCTAGCATTTTTTGACCTTCTGTTGTGTTGGAGAAATTTTACGAAAAAGAACGGAGCAAAAATTTTGAAAAGACAAAATATACTGAAAATTTTAGTATTCGAATTTCAAGTATTGGTAGTATTTTAAAAAAAAATCGAGGAAAATATTTTTTGAAAATAGTTTCCTGAATCAAAGTACATGATTGATGAAAACTTTATAGAAGTGCACCAGAAGAAATAGGTACCGTATTGCAATGAGAACTGTACCGTGGAATTTCTACACCCATCACTCATCGGAAATCCATCCGATAGAGAAGTATGGACAAAATCAGACTTGGACATGTGATAATAACTTGCTAAAATTTATGAATTTTAATTAACTGAATCGTACGTGACGTGACGTTACACCTCACGGCATTATAAGGAACATGACGCTACAACTCACGGCATTATAAGGAACATGACGCTACAACTCACGGCATTATAAGGAACATGACGCTACAACTCACGGCATTATACGGAACATGACGCTACAACTCACGGCATTATACGGTACATGACGCTACAACTCAAGGCATTATACGGAACATGACGCTATAAGTCACTGCATTGTACGCAACATGACCACAGCCAATTTTTCACAGCCTGAATCCGCCTGAAGTGTGATGGATGTACATACTACAGTCGAAAATTATACCAATCGATATATAAATAATACATTTTCTTTTTCAGAATGTTTCTTTCTAATAATTTCTTGGATAATTTCTCAATAAATTCTTAGTGCGTACGTCCACATTTCTAAAATAATTGATCAAAAAATGCAATTGCAACACCTAAATGCTGGTACCTGCTAAGAAGCAAAAATTTATGAGCCCAACTTCAAAATTGAGGATATGAGTCCTAAAATTATCAGGTTCTCCGGAAAGTTCATGCCGATTTTTAAAGGAGAGAAAAAGTTCAATATATATATATATATATATAAACCAATACATTTTTAATCAACCATATATGAACCACTTTGTTGCACAAAGCGTTTCCAACTTTCTTTTGACTAGAAAATACTCTCATCGCAAAATTGAGGTGGTTTCATGCCAAAGAATTCATCAGGGTATCTTTTTAGGTCATCCAAGAAATTGAAACTTTTACTATTAAGACTATTCTGCTAAGACCAAAATAAATGATCATCCGAAGGAGTTATATCTGGTGAATATGTAAGGTGGGATTACACATCCCAGCCAAGCTGCAGCAATTTTTGACAGGTTTTAAAAGAAACGTGTTGTCTGGCATTAGCCTAATGGATCACTGTAAACTCGTATATTTCTTTGGTTGCTTGTGATGGATTTTTCCTCTATGGAAATAGAAAAGCATCAGGTGTGCTCTAAATGGAGGTGTAGTCAAATTTTACGTTCCAAACTCAATCATGTTCTTAATAAGTCGAAAGATGAACTACTAAAAATCGGCACGAACTGTCCGGACAATCCAATATTTCAGTCTTCACGATTGAGCTCAGTCGTGCTTGCGGTATGTGTAATACCTTTTACGACAGTTTTTCATAAGATAGTCAGTGTTGCAATCAGAATGCATTCATGAAATAACATAGTAATTGTTCTGTGCCTGTGCCCAAATATTATTATTGTTCAGCGTTCCAATGCAGAGATGCAAGAAAACACGAGCTTCTCGCAGACAGATGGCTCAGAGTTCAGCCCACAAAATGCTTTTCTTCTCATACGCCTTCAGTGACGTGAGCTCTCTAATTTACGCCCGATGGAACGATGTTCACAGCTCTGATTACCCTCATTAGCATGCTAAAAGCCATCCCTGAGCTGCAATAATCCAATTTTAGACTGAAGGACCCTCGCCGCTTTGCACAGCTAACAGCCTTGATCGACCTCGAGCTGAGTCTATAGGCCAGTTGGCTGGCAAGGTAGAGAGGCATGGCTTTGCCTTGATAATTATAATAAGAGCACTGAATAAGTTGACGAATTCAAGGCTGTCATGACTGTAGCTACGTGGGTGGTGACGTATGACTTAGCCTTATTACAGCAACACATCATAAGTTTACTATAAAGTTGACTGCTTTTAGGAGTCTAGGACAGGATAATGAACTTCAGACTTCATAATGTCTGCTCATTTTGTGGATTAAGGGAATTTGGTCTAGCGGGGGAATTGCTTTGAGTGCTTTCATGAGGGCTGTATAAGGTTACAGAATAACGAGAGTTAAGAAATGAAGAGCTGATGTTCGAAATGCCCGTTTCATTTCTCCAGCTTTTTAAGATGAATCCACAAATTGAGGGTCTAACATTGTCCTAATGTGAAGGATTTTCTGTTGAAAACACCTGGCGTAAACAAGCAACAATTTTTGTTCTCCAGTAACCCGTAAAATTATAGAATATACTCTTCTTTTACCTGTCAGTAATTCGATAAATAAAAGCACATATGTACCTAAGAACATTCCCCCGTTCAAGCAAAGCCCCACCACGTGCCTGAAAGGGTGGTGTGTAGGACGAGTGTAGCGCTGCAACAGATAAATAGAATAAGGCAATAGAAACGAGCCGTTTGGCCAAGTTTTGGGTTACTACCAAGGACTACTATAAACTTTACTATAAACGTTTATGGTAGTCCTTGGTTGCTACCCAAGTCCCACGCTGCATCTGTGAGGCACGTTAGGTAACAGTTACATCCGCGTCTCAAACACATAAACTGACACGCGAGCTCTGAACTTTAGTAAGCCAAGCTCTCAACTTCATCATAGACTTATATGAACAATAACAATATGTCTCTTACATATATTTTTTGATAATAAGACCTGAATTTGTTGGTGAAATTAATCACAATTGCTTCCAAAGAAATGGCAAAATTTGAGAAATAATTGATCCATTTTTGTGGCAAATTCAATGTGAGTATGTAACACTGGGCTTTGAAAAACTAGGTATTGCCATTGGCCGGTTTATCAAATACACTGTAATTCAATTACACTTCAATCACGATTTTCATTTCCGATTGAGCATCTCATGCTACCGACAAGCAACAACTCGAGACACAGTCTGACTCTGTTCTGTTCCATAAGGGCTGCAGGACTCGAACCTTTTACAAAATTGAGTACGTAAATCCAGGAATTTTTTATAAGGTTTAATTGCTATGCAAACTGAGATGCAGCAGATCCCCCGAAGTACTGATACACTCGAGTGTGCATACAATCAAGTGGCATCGATTTACAAGTCTGACACGGCAGGATCTGCCTGATGTAAGAGGCCTGCCTCTCTGTTAACAAGGACCCTCGAGACCATAATGATCACTGCCTCAACTCCTGAGAGCTCTAGACCCAATCAGCTTTGTCTTTCAGATTCATTTTGGTCTTTTTGCAGCTCGTTGATCCGAGCATCCTCTACTTTATTCTCGCTACCCACTGAAGGGATGGTGAATGAACAAATTATAAGATCTTTGTTAGTTTTTCTGCCGTGCCTTGATTTAGCATTACGGACATTGTTATAAACTTTAATCGAAATCAGACTTTCGTAGTTACAAATGCCATCAATGTTTTTTCTGATCAAGACCACAATTGCATCATGAGAAGTACAGAGCTTTAAAAAAACCAGTTAAAATATTTTTATTTTGCCAATTCGATTGATTTGCAAGCGGACGTGGGCTTTGCAAAGAAGTTTCCACATAGAAGGGGAAGAACGCTAATAACTGAATAAATGGCGTATTTTATAGTAATCCTGTACCTTTGGTGTTCACAATTTAATGCTTACAATGCATGTATACCCGTTCAATTGAGAATTCAATACTTAACCTTAGATAAACACTTTATTTCATCTCAGTAATCCCTCCATCCAATTAATTCCCCCTATCTAATTTAGCAGTCAGTTGAGACACAAAATATTCATACATAAACACAGTGGATTTTATTTTACGTAGAGATTAGAGCACGAGTAAATGTGTAAATTCGAGCAGCCGCTTACTCGTTCACGAAAACTTGAGTTCTGGTCTTTTATTTTGAGTTCATACGGGATGCAAATACTCACAATTACCTCCATCGCAGCTGTTATATAGACTCGTTTCAGCCATGAGCTGCTGATCATTATTTTAATTAAACCACAAATGAAATATTTTATCTTAATGTGAAGTTTTGATAATAACTTCAGAAATGTCTAAAAGCATGTAATATTCATTCTACAAATAACATAAAAAAGTTATTATTATAATAATGATTCGTGAATCGGAGGCGTACAAAAAAAAATATTTCTTTCGTGAATATTACTTTGTTTTTCCGATAACTCCTGAAAATAGCCTACAATCTCACAGAGAAGTAACTGAATAAAACGACGCAAGTAGACCATGAAGCAATAGAAACACGCACTATTCTTTTCAACCAGAAGACAATTCCTTAATGACGCAATCAGGATTCTGAAGCTAACTCAGGCGTAAGTTATCCCTTACAAATTCAAGGCATTCATTAATCTTGCAAGAGACTTTTATGGGTCGTTTGGTGAGTTAGGAGCAAATCTCCAGCGCTAACTGCCTCTAAAAAATTCCCAGGACACGAGTAACTTGCCATAACTGGGCTCGGGATGTCAACACCTCCAGCCGCTGCTACAGTGGTGGCAGATCGTTGGTTAGTCCCAACCAAGCGTCGCTGACGAGACAATTTCATTTCTTAGAAGCAAATGCTCATTCAAATGAAAATGCGTTCATTTATTGAGACCATTGATATCGAGAAATGTGGCTGATATTCCCTTATTTATTTGTTGGTAACATTATTTCAAGTTAAGGTGGGATTCTGTCACGAAAATATTCCGTTTTGTATATTACTAGGCATGTATGGAGGAATGCATTTGAAGCTTATCGTTTTATGAATAACACAGTGAAACTTTATATTAGTGGCATATGTTCATGACGGTTTTCGTTTAACTCATTTAGTGGATATTTTCGATGAAGTTGAGTAGCTGCACGCTCCGTCGAATACAATTGTTGACTAAAAATAATGCTATGACATGTTTTGTGCAATTTTTTGTACTTCTAGCGAATTCGAGTACTCCCATTCTATAAACCTGTTTTCTTCCCATCAACCTATACTCCAATCCTCTATGATATAACCTTGCTAGACCGACATGTGAATTTCTGTACAAGCATGGGGAAGAATATCTGGATGATATCACTAACAGATGTTTAACTTAAACAGCCAGTAAATGCAAATGTCTAAACATCTCTAAGACGACTTCACTTAGACAGTGCATGCGAGGAACATCTGGTCTGCACCAGAACTAGTTTGAATTTTTCCCCGCCTGTCACTAGCACGAGTCCATGAACTTAAATATTGTCCATGATTACCTTGCATGAACATTATCTTGAAAGTATAGAAGTGAACATGTATTTTACGACTTTCTAAAGCTAAACAATAAAATTTATTTTTATTATGCCACTCATAATAGGATACATTTGCTTCTATCGGTGCAGCTTTTTTAGATAATATCATGCGTATATTTTCTGAACCCTTTTGAATAGAACGTGCTAACGACCTTGTCAATAATCAAGCTTTTTGTGCATTTTTTACTTCTCTTGTCCAAGTGATTGTCAACATAAAATAAGCTTCATGTCAAGTTCTTGTTTAAGTAATAGGTTGTCTAGCTTATTTTCTCTATGAAGATTAACTATTCTTGACAATTTTAGTTGAATACCAGCAGAGGTGACTTATCTTGGTTTTGGTGTACGACATTCTGTATACTTCAACTGGTCAAATTTTCAAGTGTTTTCTTACTCATAATTGCATATGAATAGAAATAGCTTAGGTTCAAGTGAACAACGTAAGCAATCTCATCTATCGTTCTGGATATTACTCTCAATAATTCACAATGCTGCAAGAAAACCAACAAGAAAAAGAGCTAATCAGCAATAATCTGCCCTCGGTCACTTCTAAACTTCGTCCTGTAACTAAACTGATCACTTCCCTCAAACTTCTGCCTTGGAAAATGACAAAAATGTCGATAAATCCGTAACTTAGCAACGAATTTGAGGAAGTTCTGTGGGACGAGATTGGGGGCATGCTCATCATTCATGGAAAAGAAGTAGGTTCTTCTGAGTAAAAATTTGGTAGTAATTATAATTACTGGCCTAATCAAAGAACCGTACAAGGAAGTTATGTAGATAACATTGTATTAGAATAGAATAGAATGAGGCTATAGGAACAAACCATCTGGCCCATTCTTGGGTCGGATAATCACTTCGATAATTATTCGGTTACCCAAGTCCCATGCCGTAATTCTAGCCGCGTCAACCATGGCGGCAGCGGGATTACTTAGTTAACCTCTACTGACTTACTTTAGAAATTTACCCAGTAATTTTATTTCAGAGGTGTTCTTACGTAGCAAATTGTTTAAAATAAAAAATTGTTAAGTTTTGAATAAAACAGATATTCACACGTTTATTTTTTGTACCAGATGATAGAATTTTAAGAACAATGAATGGAAAATAATAATTATTATACTTGTATACGTAATTTTGGAACCATGTACTGGACCAAGTCCGGTTAGGATTTCGTGAAACAATGCAAAGGGAAAAATACCCTTATACTTAACGAAAAGAATCTTAAAATAATAAGGACTTCGCCTAATAACGACAACACTAAGCACCGCATGAGAATGGAGACAACTCTAGTAATTATTTGTTATTAAGACACCCTTGTGAAGGTTCAGTTTCACACATCAAGGTCAGATTAGTACAACAAGTAAATCTATTCAAATGAACTCTGCGATAAGTGTTAAAGTATGACATAGAAATACGAGAGTGGTGATTAAAGTCCACAGGTTTATCACCCATCTACTACCCACACCAATCCACACAGAGAGACACCCACACAGCGAGACACCCACAACACCCCACACAGCGAGACACCCACACCACCCTACACAGCGAGACACCCACACCACCCTACACAGCGAGACACCCACACAGCGAGACACCCACACTACCCCACACAGCGAGACAATCTCGGTTTTCGTGCTGCAGTGCTCAAGACGTTCCTATGGTATCTAATGCCCATGAAGCTCAGGAAGGAGAATTTTCTAGCTGAACAGACATTTTGCTGGCGGATGAACATCGATGTATCGACTACCAATTACAATTGACAGTCAGGCTGACAGATGAAACCGACACAGCGGTAGTTATCGCAGTAAATTGGAGCACTGATCGTTGAAAGTCGATACAGAAGGATCGGCGCAATGCCTCTAAGAATCACGACGAGCAGTTATTGCTGTAACTGGGACGAGCTGCGTCGTAATTCTGTAAAATCCCTTTTTATTTCTCGCTTAAAGGGAAAAATTAACGATTGAAATTCGTAAGCAATAATTAAATGCTTGTGAACAAAAATTAGGGTAGAATTAGGTGAATTACCGAAAAATTTTAGAAAATCGTTGGGAGCAAATTCTCTATTTTTGATCACGTAGACCCGTGCATGGACATTCTCTACATTTATTTACTATAACGGCTTACTGCTCATAGCTGCTGATTGTAATTCGCACTTGCAAAGAAGACTTTTTAAACATGCTGGTCAAACTTTGAACTTGAAATGAACGAATCTCTTTTCTTCCTGTTTCCAATAGAGAATACCAACACGTAAAATGCTGGAAACTCAATGACTCATGTGATTAATTTATTTCTCCACAGAGCATATTAATTACATTAGTTTTATTTCAATCATTACACGATCAGAAAGAGACCATTAACTTGAGTGCCCCAAATGATTACTTGTTTAGTTATACAGGTGTACCCTCGTCATCAGAATTTGGTTTAATTGAAGTCCCGCTTTCTCAGTATTCATTAGTTATTGCAGTGCATTCAATCTTTCAAATGCTGCTTCTTTAGTGCATACAATTTTAGCTTAAAAGTTAGACTCTAGAGTATTGTCTGCGTCAAGAACATAGTCTGACCAAAGTAAATTGGCTTTTTTCCAATTGCGGCTTGGGTCTTGCTCGTCTCTACCAAAGCACTTGTCATGAAATTGTTCTTGTGTTCTGACGATTGCCAATTCAGTTTTCTGGCCAAGGCACAAAAGTCTGGGATTTTGTTTTGGCCAGCAGCTGAACAAGGGACATCGCTCCCTCCAGAATGGGAGGCTGTTAAGACTAAGCTCCCCGTACGACAAGGGGTTATCGTCCCTACGTGAGGGGACTGCGGTTTTAGCTTCGCCGTTTTTTGTGTTCAAGGATATGTGTGTGCCCAAATATGCTCTGGTTTTACCAAGAACTACTTTGAAAGCCACCTGGCCTGAGAGGAAATGCATCAAAACAGTCGTGTGCCTTGCTTCGCAAACAAAGCGAGAGAAAATACTTAGAACAAATGTATGGTTTTTCATCTGGATGTTGTACAGTTCCCAAAAATATCTCTTCATTTGTCGTAAATTTCTAACACCGGAAAGGCGTCAACTTGAATGTTATTTCTTATTTTCGAGAAAAGCAATTTAACTTCATGAATAAATAAGCTAATTTTGAAAGTTTTTCTGGAATTTCAGTTAATAATTTCCTAAAAAGTATCAAAGATTGTTATTTGCCCTGAACGCCAAGCTTTCTTGATTTATTTTGGAAAATCCATTTGTTTCTTGCAGATTCCTTTTCCAATGAGATTTTCAAATTTCAGCATAAAATCAACTGATGCAGTAACAAGAGTTTACTCTTTAACATTGTGTTCTGTATATTAAAGCTGTTTTTATTCAAGAAATTACTGATTAAATTGAAAAATCTTATTTGTGTCATGTTTACAGCATTCAACCAGCTTCAAAATTTACTTTTTATAAGTTGTGAGTATAATAATCCCGATATCAAAAATATATTACTAAGGAAAAAAATCCTGAGAACCAGTTTCTGCCGCACTGTTAATATTTGTGAACTAGCTCCAACGAACTCAAAACAGACTATTGTGTAAACTACTGAATGTTGATTTATAAAGCAAGAAGTTGAAAGACCAAGAAATAGCTATAAGACCAGTTTATTATAAATAAAAATACCTAAATAAGACTTAGCGGGTACTTCAAACGCAGAACGATGTTTCGTTGAAAAAGCCGTGCTCTACAAGGCAGCTTCAAATATCAATAAATTTTTCGGCTTCAGTAATCTAAGATCAGAGGCGAAAGTTGAGATTGTGGATCAGCTAAGCTAACTTTCGGCAAGGCCTTGTTCGCGCTCTTTTAGAAGGTTTGTCTTCAATTTTCTTCGAACGGCCTCGTAACCAGAAAGAAATTGTGTCAATGTTGATGGAGCGCAACGGGATTGTTACCTGGGCCAGACACAATCACTCCTGGGACCACAGGGAACTTTCTCAAGACCGAGAATGAAAAACCCTTTCGCAAAGTTTGGATTGGCGCTCCCGTAGACTTTTGATGGACCAATAGCTGTAGTGTAAATTTAGATGCATTATTTTCCTTTCTGGTAAGGACGCCGGTTAGGTGGTTGGACTCGAGATACTCAGCTTAGTATTTGTCACTGTTATTTTTTCCAATGCTATTCTTTTTTCATCCTTCTTCTACAAATAAAATACGACACACCAGATACGGCTCACCTAAATTCGAAGGATAATATTTTGTTTTTTTAATCGCGAATGTGATAATGATTGTAAGATCTTTGAAATGAATTAACTAGTTAAATAAATATAATGAATTTGCTAAATTATTTTCACCGGGAAGTTCAGCCCCACTCTGCTGAAAGAAAAAAACTGGACAATGACTTCTGTGAGGAGCTAAAAAATAAAGATTAGGTACGCTCATTTACAGACGAGTAAAAATTTTGATGGCCTTTCAGGATCGGAAAAAGAAATCGAAATTTTACGCTCAGCAACTTCCCAATTGTTGGACTCATCTCTTCCATGCATGGGCTGTAGTTATATAAATTGTGTGCTTTAAACGCAGGTCAACATTTCAAAGCGAACTTAGAGATGTAATGAGAAGGATAATTTTACTGAGTTTCAAGAATTTAATGTTAAATTTGGACTGAGTAACAGTTCAGGTTACTTTTTGATTAAATTATGCTCAAATTATGCTAGTGTACGTAAGAGGCTGTGAAAAAAGTTATTGGCTAGGATGCTTCAAGAGACAATAATTAACTCTGGTCAATATTACCAACATCTGACATCTTTAAATTTATGACAGGCATAAAAACTACAACGTTTTCAAACCACATAAATAGTTTTAAACGTCTTCTGATCATCGTATTTAGCGGTCAATCATGATAAAGTCATGAACTAATAGATCATAATCGTTACAAATAAAGTAAGGGGATTACATGCAGCACGCATGGAGCAACTCTCAGTTAGTCAGTCCCAGCCTGTCACATAATTTACTACAGTGAAAGAACGACACCCAAAGCGGTGGGAACATGATGCTGCTATCACTGCGCTGAAATATATTTGCTAATCAGGAAACCCATGTTTTAGGTTCAAAACTACATCTACTCGCATAGTGGGTATGTAAAATTGAAAGTTCTTCTGAGTGCGGAATTTTCTGACGTTAATTTCAATAAGTTTGACCTTCATTTTCTGTACTTGCCTTCCCATGAACACGAACAGAGTGGCGTGCCCTGTAGCGATATTATTCTTCAAAGAATCTCGCACTTCTCCAACGTAAGCTTAGTAATTACATATACCACCAACAATGAATTACTCTGCAGCTCAAAAGTTCAAATTCTATGTTTATGCTATCTTTGCATTATTAAAAAAACTGTTTTAAGTAAAATAGCTACATATGGTTTTGAAGTTTAACTCGTTGCCTCCGATTGCCTGGCCGGTGTAAATCTTCACTTTGTACGCATAGTCACTAGAAGGATCTGAAAAAATTACGGAACCAAACCTAAGTGGTCCACATATGTACCACTTCGGAGTCAACGTATTAAAACTCCAATATTCTCATGCTCCTTTTCGTAAACACGGGCAGATCGTTAGACAAGAAGTTCATCTTGACACTGATGATGTCTCTAACAAAAAAGAACAAGCGCTCCACAGCGGCGCAGCTTAGCATTGCAGTGTTGAACCGCAAGGAAAGTTAATGAGGAGTTAATGAGAATCTTCTGACTGTTGGACGCTCTGTCTGCAAAGCTCTCTGTCCCTATGACCGATACCTTTACAAGTTCAGTAGCCTTGGACTTGCTTGACCTGAGAAAGTCTGCCTCCGAGCCACGCTAGTTTGGCACCAAAAGTATCGGCGATACCAATGAATCGATAAAGCAGGAAAACTAATTATCGGATAACCGATAACCTGTCATCGTTATTGCGATAAATTATAGCAATAATTTAGCACAATAACTCCCACTTGTCGTTACGGATGATACAATGTAGACCATTTAAAAAGTTTTGTTTGATGTAGCGGAAAGTCTAAACCACAGATGAAGTTCATGCAGCGTTTCTAGTTTACTCTTTCTTCTGTCCAGTTAACATGAGTTGCGTTGCCCTACTCACCAACTTTATTTTTTGCAATCTTATTGGCTTCTTTCGAATGTTTTTAGCCTTGAAGATTGGCCAAATCGTCTAGTCTACGTTTATTTTGTCCGAGCTTGGCTCAATAACAAGATATCTGGAGCGCTCGCTGGTGTGGAAGACGTGGGAAAAATACTTGCCTCGGCTGTACTGGCATATCAATAAATTCAAGTCTATTGAAGCAGACAAAATTGAACTCAAAAGACTTACTTTTAGCAAGATGTGAGAGTAGTCCATGAAGGCTTGTGGGAAAATTCGATTTTTATCTTGTCGTTGCGTTGTGATAGTTTTCACAGAACTCTACAGGCGTATTCACGTATGATTATAATTCTGCAATCCAGTTGACTCCATTTCCTTACTTTTGCAAAGTCATTTCCAGAGTTCGTGATAGTTTTCACAGAACTCTACAGGCGTATTCACGTATGATTATAATTCTGCAATCCAGTTGACTCCATTTCCTTACTTTTGCAAAGTCATTTCCAGAGTTCGTGTCCAGTTGTTCTCACACTTTCCCTCAATTACACGGTATAGCACTTCTTTAATTACACGGTACAGCACTTCCTCAATTACACGGTAAAGCACTTCTTCAATTACACGGTATAGCACTTCCTCAATTAAACGCTATTGCTTCAGGCTTCATCACCGCAAAAGCGAGTTCTCATGAGCTTTATTTAACTTCTCCAAGTTCATCGCTGCTGCCCATAAGATCATTTTTGGGGCTTTCCCAGAAGATGAACCTGCTTGAGGAGAGCCCTGAAGGCAGATCATGCCTCTGCTGTGCCGAGATATGAAGGCAAAGGTCGACCAAAGAAACAAGACCAGGATTTGCACTCTCCTGCACCAAAGAGGTTAACACGTTGACTCCGAAGTGGTACGTATGTGGACCACTTAGGTTAGGTTCTGTAATTTTTTCAGATACTTCTAGTGACTATGCGTACAAAGTGAAGATTTACACCGGTCAGGCAATCGGAGGCAACGTGTTAACACATTGCCTCCGATTGCCTGATTGGTGTAAAACTTCACTTTGTACGCATAATCACTAGAAGGATCTGAGAAAATTACAGAACCCAACCTAATGGTACACATACGTACCACTTCGGAGTCAACGTGTTAAGTTAAGGTAGGTTAGGTTTTGCTTTACACTGTTCAAGTGAAAATGAGTGAAGAATTTTATAGCTCAGTTTCCCGTTATTCTGAACTTGTTCTCTATTCTCAACGTTATTTTTCATAAAAGAAAAAAAAACAACTAATATTTGACAATAATTATTCCTTGTGCTGATAAGCGACCTAACATGACTTGACATTTGGTACAGTTTTGTATCGAAATTATCGAATTTTTGTCATTTGAACTATTCACATAATTTCATCATTCTTTTCCAAATACACTATTTATTATCGAATTTTAATCATTTACTGTTTAAATAAGTCCTCGTACTGATTTTCTCTACTCTAAGGGAAGAAATTCATGGATCAGAAACCAAAAATAATTTTGTCAAAATGTTAGAAGGGTAAATTTCCCCGGACCTAATCATTTGGAGAAAGTGCATTCCTTTTCTTTGACTCATGTCCGATATAAATTTCTGCGGATCGCTTTGTTATTCTACGTAGTTCTTGCGTTTGAAGTATTGTGGATGGCAGTATAATAAGTATTGTTCTGTTTTAAAAGTGGGTAGTTCAACACCGTTGTGCCCCATAAAACAGCCTTGGTGTTTCGAATTCTAATCGAACTGATCAAACACACGAACTGTCGCGTAAAACAAAGGCTCGGCATGCAATGCATTCGATCAATTTGAATTAACGACTTGCATTAAAATTCAAAAATGGTCCGGTGCTTGGCCTTGTGCTCTAAAATTTTTAACACCCAACTATTGCGTTTGTCCTCGCAGCTGCTATCGAACACTGCATGAATTTCTAAAACTTTGTTTTTTCAATTAATTTGTCGGCTTCTTTCGCCCTACTTTCTCAGATGAAAGGGACGTCATAATAAGACTTGGAGTGCATTCTAATGGGAGCAATTTCAGACCTCGTTACTTTGGAGCTTACAACGCTACACAGACGTAAGCGAACCGTTGGACTAAGCAATTCAATTCTATTTGTGATGGCAAAATGCCTTGTATCCGTAAAAAACAAAATTACTAGTGGGTAGGTGTATTATTATGAGCCTTTAAAAATAAAATTACGATTTGGCTAATTTTCTGGGAAAACTTGCCAGTCCCATAACAAACAAAATGCGTCAAACAATCCCTCTGCTCCATTCCATACACGGAACCACAATTTATTTCTGCGGAAATTTATTCACGCGTTTGGAAATAGCACATTTATTTCCTCAGGCTTCGTTGCAAGAGCCACTGCCAGCGAATCTTGTCGTGCCCACAGGAAAACGAAAACAAAAACATTGTCATGCGATGCACTCAGCTGATGGTGTGCGCAATTGGATGGAGTCGAGAGCTTATATCTTCGGAGGGCATCAACTGGAGTTGGATCTTCCAGTCCGCAGTTCGGAAAAACATTGGCAATCTCCCAGCAGCAAATAGAGCTGCAAAAACATGTACTACGCTAGTGGAAATTTCCTAAAAATGTGAGATGATTTGTCTTTAATGCGAGTTTTATATGTGAGAAGAGAAAACAAGAAATGGAGGCTACAAAATGTACTGAAGCAGCACAATAAAAATATCGCTGGAAAAAAAGTGAGGAAAGTAATACCAACATACTCAGGGGTAAATTTGGAATTGACCATACAATTTTCGGAGAAAAATTTCGACACCTGAGGCACACGGCGACTGCGCATTGACGAACAAGACTCACTCAATATGTATAGATCAGGTCCAGGTGAAGCAGTTAAAACAACTTATTAGTTGAAGTCCAGCTGGGCAAGTGATACAATTCATTAGTAGAAGTCCAGGTGAGGCTGTTTATGTAACTCATTAGTTGAAGTCCAGGTGGGGCAGTTAATACAACTCATTAGTTGAAGTCCATTTGGCGCAGTTAATACAACTCATTAGTTGAAGTCCATTTGGCGCAGTTAATACAACTCATTAGTTGAAGTCCATTTGGGGCAGTTAATACAACTCATTAATTGAAGTCCAGGCGGGCAATTAATACAACTCATTAGTAGAGGTTCAGGTAAGACTGTTTATGCAACTCATTAGTTGAAGTCCATTTGGGGCAGTTAATACAACTCATTAATTGAAGTCCAGGCGGGCAATTAATACAACTCATTAGTAGAGGTCCAGGTGAGGCTGTTTATGCAACTCATTAGTTGAAGTCCATTTGGGGCAGTTAATACAACTCATTAATTGAAGTCCAGGCGGGCAATTAATACAACTCATTAGTAGAGGTCCAGGTGAGGCTGTTTATGCAACTCATTAGTTGAAGTCCAGGTGGGGCAGTTAATACAACTCATTAGTTAAAGTCCATTTGGGGCACTTAATACAACTCATTAGTTGAAGTCCAGGTGGTGCAGTTAATACAACTCATTAGTTGAAGTCCAGGTGGCGCAGTTAATACAACTCATTAGTTGAAGTCCAGGTGGTGCAGTTAATACAACTCATTAGTTGAAGTCCAGGTGGCGCTGTTAATACAACTCATTAGTTGAAGTCCAGGTGGGCAATTAATACAACTCATTAGTATAGGTCCAGGTGAGGCTGTTTACATTCCGCCGAAGTGGAAGAATGCAAGGGAGCAGTTATTGTCCTACAATAATGGCACACTCAAACACTATTAAACATAAAATGGCGCACCTTCTGATTTTATTTGAAGATAATCAATTAGATAAAATTCTGTCTACAGAAAGATGCTTCCACATGCACCAACAGGAGCGGCATGTCACAGTTAGTGCACCAACAGGAGCAACAGGTCGCGCACTTACTGCACCAACAGGAGCAACAGGTCGCGCAGTTACTGCACCAACAGGAGCAACAGGTCGCGCAGTTACTGCACCAACAGGAGCGACATGTCACACTGTTACTGCACCAACAGGAGCAACAGGTCACGCAGTTACTGCACCAACAGGAGCGACATGTCACACTGTTACTGCACCAACAGGAGCGACATGTCACACTGTTACTGCACCAACAGGAGCAACAGGTCGTGCAGTTACTGCACCAACAGGAGCGACAGGTCACGCAGTTACTGCACCAACAGGAGCGACATGTCACACTGTTACTGCACCAACAGGAGCAACAGGTCGCACAGTTACTGCACCAACAGGAGCAACAGGTCGTGCAGTTACTGCACCAACAGGAGCAACAGGTCGTGCAGTTACTGCAACAACAGGAGCGACATGTCACACTGTTACTGCACCAACAGGAGCAACAGGTCGCACAGTTACTGCACCAACAGGAGTAACAGGTCACACTGTTACTGCACCAACAGGAGCGACAACAATCCTTCATAATCTATTTATTTTTGCTGCTCTGATGGTTTCAGAATCCCTGGAAATTTAGGGATTCTGTTAAGCCCTGGATTTTATTTGGATGACCAGAATGAAGCAAGCTTTCGAATTCATTTCGCAGAATTCCGCGTAAACTGTCAGAAGTCGAGCAAGTCTGAACGATCCTGACACATGGAAACAATGCAAACCATTCTGACAAATGATCAAAATTCTCTTTGCGCTTCTGAGTCTGCCGTCCTTTTACCAACGCTAACTTCTCTAATTGGAATTCCACGAGATTGTAGAATTTTTTCGAGTTAGAAATCTATTGTGCTTCGGTCACGATATTAAACATCGCGAATTTTTTAAGAAATTCTTGTTAAATACTCGTATGAGTTACAAATAGGCAATGTTAAAAAAAAATTTCGAAAGCCGTCAGTAATCAGCAGCTTAAACCACTGTAGTTCATTTTGCAAAAGTTTTGACACGCATGTGGTAGATAAAAAAAATTACACATGGATGTTATGCAACCTTATAACTGATTGATTTTAATCCATTAATAAGCTGAAACTGCTGTTTCAGCTCATTAATTTTCAATGACTGCGTGTCTTGCATCTGCACGGCACTGGATGTACAACTTTTTTATGAGTATTAAGTTAACGATCTTCAACGAAACCCAGTCGTGCTTCAGGTAATATGTTGAGTTCTCTTTCTTAGCCTTTCAAAGAGAATATGTTCAAAAAGAAAAGCCAAAAACCCCTTCAATAAGCCACAATTTCTTGACTGATGTTTATTACGTTCAAGTGAATGTTCCAACTTTATTTTTTTATTGCCCACCAATTGTATCATCTACGCTCTCATTTTTTTCTTACTCAATTCACGGCGAGAAGATCGGCTCCTTCAGCGCAGAGCTGCACGATGTTGAAAACTAAACGAATTTCAGCCGTGAATAAGAAACAACTGCAAACTTTGAGCCAGCCGTTCCCTTCTGATCATAGAGGCGACGTGGCAACTTGGAATTGGGCTTGTATTTTTCAATACAATTTCCTGGTGAACGAGCTTGCAAAATTGCCTCCAGCAGCACGTTATTCTTTCCCTGTTCGTGATGTGGAGGAATACACACACACGCCTCGCTATTTCGCTTCACCGCAATTTCTACACCAGTTATTATATTATATATTATATATTTTATGATATATTATATATTATGTATGATATATTATATATTATATTACATATATTGCGTTCTTACGAACCTGAAACTTTTAAATGAGTTTAGGATTAGCCGTCGTAGTCGAATTATATAAATCCATAATGTAAAACACGGATTCGAGAGTCACACAAACGAGTATATTACAAGCTTTTTCCGAATGAAAGTTCAGTAAAATTTAAAGTTGTTTTTAAATATTAAATAACAACAATAATGAATATTTTCATTTACACGACAAGTGTTATTCACATAACACTACGAAGTTAAAAATATTAATTCATCTTATTTGCTCTGCTGTCTTCATAAAAAGTGCCTGACGCGCATCGCTTCAATGCACTACAAAGAACGTTTAAAAATTTGGTCATAATGAAATCTAAATTTACGTTCGAGAAAATTAAGATGCTTCATCCGACGCTCTTGCCCACGGTCTCCTGTACGACGAAGAAGGTGAAGGGCAGAGCGAGAACAGAAACTGCGCAGTGCAGGAAGAGCAGACCAGCCTGCGTGAGGGCGGCCTGCAGCGGCGAGTACATCTGCAGGCTGATCACTCCAAGCACCATCGCCCAAGTCACGCAGATGCTAGCGGCCTGTTCTTCAAACAAGCTCAATTAGCTTGCAAATTGGAAAAGAAACCTTAAACCCTGCCAACCAATTATTTGGGGTGCAACATTGAAAATGTAATTGGAATATTAAAAATAAAATAACTTCCACACTATAGCACTTTCTCGCCTCTTGGAAAAGTTATATGAAGAGTTGTACTGCTATTGATCCACAGCACAGCAACTCTATCCAGTAGATGTACAGCTTAACCCGTGACGCTCACGCTGGGTCGACGTGGTGGGTCGAATTAGGTTACGACAGAAAAATTGTCCTTCTCGTTTGCACCCACACTCCACACGAAAGAAAGCTAGGCTTGTACATATATGAATGATTTTCTAGCCCACAGAAATTTTCTTTCAGCTCGAGCCAAAGCGCACATCTTGTCATACGAAGAGACACATCTTCATTATTAAACAATCAAGGCAATTCATGCATCAGCTACCCATGCAGAAGTTTTCAGCTCTAACGCACATCTCACACACTTCTCACTTGTGAGTTTTTCAAGCTATGACTGCTGATTCGTTCATTCAACATGATAAAGCCTCCCCAACACTAATTCCGTCTAGTAACACCTAGGTCCTGTTATTCACATCACGTTTTTTCACTCTAAAGTAACTGGTTATGAGTAATATTTCTAGAAGAACTCGTCTCCAGCATACATATTATTTCCATGACTACTTTTTTTCATCAATGAGTCTCTACAGCAAACATCAGATCAACGCAGTCCAAATAATCCCATTCATTCTCTCATAACCTCTTCTTTATATGCATACAAATCCCTCTGTGCTCTCTTTTTGAAAATGCAAATCCCTCTAAACTTTTTTCTGAAAATGAAAGTTCCTCGATGCTTTCTTTTCCGCACAAGAAAAATCCTTCCCACTTTCTTTTGACAAACGTAAAATCCTATCCTCTTCAATATCCTTTTATGTTTCCTAATGCTAGGCCTCTGTTATTCCAGGATAGACCCGAATGCCTCGTTCATTTAAATCTTGGAAAGAAAGCTGCTTCAAAACAAAAAATGTTTATGTTCACGAAAGAATATTTGTTCACAGTAAAACAAAATTTTGAGTATTCAAGGCATCATAAGTAAAATAATGTTCGCTTCATTGGTGGCATATACTGCATGTCATTGAACCATTTCCATTCACAAATTTTGCTCGATACTGATACTCATATTTGATGACGTGAATACCAATTTTAAATCTTAATGAGTTAAGCAAGCAGCAAGACGACAGTCATATAACAACGGATACTTCAGATTGACTTAAGACCACGAACATCGAGTGTTGTAACAGCAACACGGAGAGTCTTAGAGGAACAAGACAAATAAATTGCTACCATCATCTGACATAAAATATTCACATCACCTTACGTAAAATATAGCCATTTACTGGCTCATAAAATGTTTTCATAAACTAGCACTTCGAACAATATCAAAAACTAACAAATAAAATGATATCATAAACGTATATATTACCATAAACAGGTGCACAAAATATTGTCATTACCTAACGAGTGAAATATTACCATAAATTGGGATTTATATGCTGAATGTTTCTATAAACTCTTTAGATATAAATTCTAATTGATTCTCAATTTACAATCATTCTTCTAGCATTAGTTCGTTGATTTCAGTATAGCATTCCATCAATAATTAATTGAAAACATGTATGGGGAATGAACGTGATTTAAGATTTAAATCGTTTTGGATTAGAGTTTATTTTGTAAGTTATTGCGATGTAAATTGATTCTATAATTTCATTTACGTAATATTGTTAAATTCCTAATTTCACCCCACCAACCTGTAGATAATGGAAAAAACCGGTTCAGAAGAGAACGACAGATGATATTCCCGTTTGAAAATAGCAATGTTATAAGCACTCTCTTGGGCTTATTATGGTATGAAAACCGTGCCCTAACGCACACAATCACCTGAGCTCTGATTGCAGTGGGGAAGTACTCGGAAGACAAGATGAAGGGGATGCTTTGCACTCCTATTGCCGCCCCCAGTTGGGTGCTGAAGAGACAAGCGAGGGGCACCCATCCCAGATTCCCAGCTCCATCGTTGGACGAGTCCGGCACCACAGATGAGTTACCAACCGACATCGTTTCAATATAGTCACCCAGCCACCGCACAGACATCGAAATCGGCCAGTTAGCGTAGAAGCTGTAAGCATATTTGTGGAGGATAGAGATTAGGCGATATAATATCAAAAATATTCGTCAAGGAAAACCAACTGTGGATTGTAGTATTATTGAAACTAGTAGAGCGTAACCCTGACCTACACTTCAAACAAATTTTTCAAAATTCAAAGGTTTTCCAAGTTGTCTACTTATCGTTTCTATATTGAATTTAATGCATCATTCATGTTCTTTGATCAGGTAGTGTTTCTAAGATGAGTTCGTGTTCCACAACAACATTCTACGATACTCTCATCCAGATCAACAGTCTATCACATTCAAGCGTTCACGAGCTCGTATTTTGTTTCAAGTATTCATGGGTAACTACAAATAACATACTAGTCGTATTTTCAAACCTAATTTGCATTACGATAGATAATAAGTGCAAGACTACTGTAACTGCTAGAAGAGAAATGTTGTGTCTACTTAGCACAGTCATAAGTCCTGTAAGAGAGTATGTACAGCCTTAAGTCACTTATTTCAACTGTTATACTCTTCCTAGCTTCTGTTTTCCTTTTTTGTGAATTTCTTATGAATGAATTAGTGTAGAATTTGCTACAATTTACGCTATTCACCTACAAATAGATCCTAGCATAGAACTATCTGAAATATGAGTCCACTGAAAATTTTAATCGCATACTTAAAAATTAGCAGGATTCCGGGATCCTATAAAAATAAAACCTGAGCCCAGACATTTTATGTTAGGACTTGGAAACAGCAGAGAAACCCATTATTGTCTTCAAAGTTAAAAGACACTACATATAATAAATTTTTATGCAGTATAGAATGGAGGAGATGAATGCCAAGTTTGAGAGAATGTGACAGAAATTCTAGATTTCAATACGATCTTGTGCGAAATGGTTGCCTTATCAGGTGTTGAAACGCATTATAAACCTTCAAACCTGAGAAATAAAACAATTTGAAGCTCTATCGCACAGCAGCTTGGAAACCTTTCAAGCAGCTGTAGGAGTAGCAGCTCCCGTATCGACGCAGCTGTCTTTGAGCAACAGCTGCATGCGAAAAAATTTTAGAAAAAACTTCGCCGATTTTCGCTGGAGATATTAGCCTATCCATCGTACCGACAGTGACATAGCAGAACGTAGGCAGCCGCTGCTGGGCTTAAATATCGATAAAATAAATAGAATAAAGTTTAGAATGACAAAGTTACGAACAAGTTTATCACATTTTTTGTCAATTATAGACGGACTGGTAATTAAGTTCTCTCGTCACAAACGAATGAACGTTTAGTGGTAATTTAAAATTAAATACGTAAAACAGTAAATATTGGTGGATGCGAGTCAATATTGGTGGATGCGAGTCAATATTGAAGTGATGTTTCACAACTGATGAACCTTGCACATGGGCTCTTTATAATTAAAATTGGTCTAAAACAGAGAAAAATTATATTTTAAAAGTGCAAGTTTTGTTAAAGATAGTATCATACATCACCTGAACTTCTTAATCCTAGTCTTTACATGGATTCAATTTACACATAACTTCACACGGTATCAATGATATCAAGAGTAAAGAGATATATCACTGGTCGTTAAATTCCAACGTTTTATCCTGCTTACTGCTTAACAGAAAGTACATCAAGTGCAAAATTTGCAAAGATAACTAATGAAAATTCAGGGTTTAACTCGCTTAAGGCTACAGCAACTGCTTTAATAAGTGTAGTATAACCGGGCTCAAAACAGTATGTTACTTCATAAAACTGAGCCTTTTAGTCGTCTTGAATCCACAGTCGTATATTAATACAAGGTGCAGCAACATAAATTTCTTTTTTCAAGGCGCTTTGCTTTAAGAAATAGGAAGTTGTGTTGCTGCACCCTATACTACGTAGAGCGCCGGACCTAATCGTTTTAGCGGATTTGGGTAAATCGTTCAACTGAGACAAGACAAGTAAATACAGCACTGTCTCGAAACGTTTGGTTCAGTCAGTTCATTGGCATATTTCACTGGCTCATCCAAGAAAATAAAAATTGAAACATATCCTAAAGAGCTTTCTTACTTAACCTCTTGGCGTTAATTCGTGGGTACCTCAAGCAACAGCCACCCAGGAGCACACGACCTTACCTGTCTGTTTCTCCGTCCTCTCCATGCGGCATGAGCCATGTCTGCGCCTCCATGGAGGGCTCCACTGTCGTGACGGTGGAGTCACCAAGAGAAGACTGCTCCGTCTTCAGCACAAAGACGGCCAGGAGGGCCACCGAGACGGCCATGACGAAGTGCGACACAAGAAGGCATCCTCTACGGCCTAACCTCCGCACCAGCGAGACTGATATACAAATGCCAAATAACTGCCACAGAAAACATGAACAATATTCGTTAAAAGCTGGCAGCAAGCTGATTATGATAGTTGGAAGTAAGAGGAGTTAATCTAATTAAAAATGCGAGTATGTGTTTCCAAGCATGGTTTCACAAAATAGCAATCTAAAATGTTTTAGACCCACTTTGGCTCAATAGCTTTGGAATATCCTTCACAAATTGAAGCTATAGTTACTGTCGACATAATGATATTTCTTTTCTGAACGTTTTTTCAACATTGCAAACTTATTTAAAGTCTAAATCACGTATCACACAACCTGACAGTGGTTGGAACACAGAATAGTGCATCACACAACGAAGTACAGACACACAAAAACGAAGTACAGACACACAATGTACCTGAGACGCCTGCACCAGAAATGTGGACAATGTGGCTTCCACAGTACTACCAGAATCCTCGAGTATTCTGGCTGTTTGCGCCACAAAAATTGTGTAACCTGCAAGGTACGAGAAAACCATCGTGTTATTATCCTATAGAGAGATTATGAACTTAGAGACTTTAATTTCCCCGACATGTCTCTTCTTCATTCTTTTCATAGTTGATGCGAGAAATTTTTCCCTCATTGTTTGAATCAAAATTCAGGAATAAAATTATCCGTGTAATTCAGGCAATTTTTCTCTGTTTAACTGGATTGAACTTTGAAGCAAAATTTTAGAAAATTTATAATTTTAATAATTTTAAAAGTTTTATAAGTTGTCGACTTACATCTCGAGGAGCAAAGAATCAAGCGAGCAAAATGATATGAATGAATTTTCCTCATGCAGAACACAATCAACTACATTATTCTTTTTCGAATATTCTACTTAAATTTAACAATTATAATCCATCAAAGGAAGCATCCTCGGAATTAATTCTTCATCTTCGTTTGTCATTTTTTTAAGTTGTACTGTATTATATTGAAAGTTGAATACATATTTGGGTTAAATTTTCATTTTTTTCCGTCTGCACCAACAGTTTCTAACCAGAGAGTGCGTAAAATATGATTGTCGGGACATCGTGGCGACTGAAATTGAAGTAAATAAAAATATGAACTACTCGTAAAATCCCATAAGCAGCTGAATCTGAAAATGTAGATGTAAGAAATTCATACAGATTTAATAATTATGTCACTGCGTAGAAACCGAGTCGAGATATGAGGAAATGTGATTACCGAATGTTTTATTTATTGTAAAAATTGGGTTTTGCAGGGTTAATTTTTCGTTTCTGGTGTAAACAAAAACAAACAAACTTCAATATTTCTTGTTAAAGAGAAATCTGTGAAAAGACGGTTCATGAATTAGAAAGATTACCTGAATCAGACAATGTGGATTCATCGGACAAGCCATCCATGAACTCACGATAAGTCGAGTATCTTAAAATTAAACAATACCGCACCTGAAAAAACCTGTATGATGAAAAGTACAAAAACGATGCCAAGTCTCTGGATGACTTTGGGGCTGGTCAAGGCCCTGAACACGTTAGCTTCTTGATGCAACTTATTGATCTCTTCGAATCCTTTGATCTGAGCGTCGACGTCAACCCCTTTGATGTGTAGTCTAGTCAGGATCCTGCGTGCCTTGTCCCGGTGCCCTAAAGCCAGGAACTCGTCCAATTATTGTCATTTTTAGAAAGTTAGTGCCAAAATTACCGAGTAATTATTCAGCGAAAACATAAGTGGTTTCAATCAGGGACAATATCAGCTTCGAATGAAATGGGGAGGAAGCTATTTGGACGGAGATAGATCAACAAACTTTTTAAAGTGACAGTTCTAACTCACAATATGTGAAGCTATCTTTCTGATAAGTTTTCACGTTTCTATTCCGTTGTGGGTACAAATATCACAACAGTTTTGTTTGGAGAAATCCATTTCCAATAATACTTTCCTAATGAATCCACTTATTTTAAGTTTGAAAGTTCTGCGATCATAATATTTAGTCAGAGATGAGAGACATAAAACTTCTACTGTGCTGATGAAAAAAGAAAATACATATGTTTTATACTAACAGTATGTAAGACTTAAACAAGTGGTTCCTAAAGGAACTTCAAATTACTGGATCATAAGCTCTGAAAAGCATAAGTGTTTTAAGAATGAGCTCTAAATAGCCAAGTTCCCAAAAATGAATTAGAAATTATTTATATCATTCTCCTTATTTATACAGAAGTAAAAATATCTTTAAATATAGATTTATAGAAAATTTCTAATAATCTTAAAAAAGGGGACATAACGTGCTTGCATTTTGAATCACTTAAAAAAATGGGCAGGAATATTAACACTTATTATTAAAGAGATATTAAAGGAATATTAAGGAAATCTCAAGTTCAATCGAAGCAAAATTACTTAAAAAACTGAAAAATAAGCTTTTTAAACAAGAAACGAATTGAAACAAAATAACATTATATAAATGCAAATAGTTTTGCCATACACGGTAAAATAATAGGCATGTGTTTTGAATCTACATAGAATAAAATAAAATGGAGTAAAATAAAATAGAATAAGGATATAGAAACAAGCC